>JAXRJS010000187.1:0-23685 GCA_037127375.1 Dione juno | reverse complement strand
ATAAAATCTAATATTATATATATAAACCCAAGAATGGTACTTCATAAGGAAAAAACACAGCCAAGGTAGAAAGGGTGCTTGAATAAAAAGTGAATAAAGCACCCCACGTTATACTAAAAGGTGTGACCCCCAAAGGATATTTATACATCAACCATTCGTTTTTTCCCCTAAGTAATGTCTTTGGGGGTAAAAGGATCGTGAAATTTTTTCTGTTTTTTTTTTGAGTTTTCTAGGGGGCTTTAAAAGCGTTTGCTGTTGTGAGAGTTTTTATTTTAGGTTATTCTTTTTGGGTTTATAGTGGAGAATTTTAAAGCCCTTTAAAAGGGGCCCTTTTTTAACAAGGGGGTTTGGTTTGTAGCAATTTGGGGTTTTTGTTAAAACGTTAAATAAGTAGTATAATGGGGGGAAGGTTATTTTTTGTTTTAGATTTTATAAGGTGGGATCCTCCTCCTGAACCCCCTGATCCGGAGGGGGGGAAAAGTTGAGGTCAAGCGATGTAAAAGAAAGGGAAAGGGGATATTCACCATTAAAAAATGATTTGCTCAAAAAAAAAAAAATTAAAAACCCCACTATGGACACCTCATTAAAATTTATATGTCCACCGTCCCTCTCCGTGGCCCTAATCCATATGATAGAAAAAGGCCCCTTCTTGTGTAGGTCCGGGAAATTTCCGCCCCAGTTTCATTGTTGTGTCAGGGAAATCCTAAACCGTTTTCATTGTGTGTGTCCGGGGAAAATTTGCCCAGTGGGGGTCCAAAATTGGCGTTAATTTTGGTCTTTTTAACCATAAAAAAATAATGATCCCCAAGTGGTTTTAAGAACGTTGGTCGTAATAAGATCAGCTTTAATTCTAAAATGCTGCGCAGCGAAATTCATTGTGCCCAACCCAATTTAAAGTTTTGTAAGTATTTTGGTAATAACTACATTTGTTTCCCGCATGGGTATAATTAGAGAGGTGCCATTTAAATTCTCGTTAGAGAGTTGGGCTTTTTTTTCCCCCTCAGGTTATGGACAAGTATGAAAGGCAAAGGCTTAACAGAAAGAGTGGAGTGAGGGGGTGAATACGGACCCCGACCCAGTGGTTTGGAGTTATTGCAGGGGGAAAGGTTGTGATAGGGTCTTTTGTACTTTCCTCTCCCGTCGAACCTTAAAATTTCCCCTTATCCAAGTTTAATTTGATCCCGGGTTTTGGAAAATTTTAAATTCACAATGCAGATCTCAGCCAAGGTGTACAGGTGTGCCCAGTCTCATTCTGGGATGCATGTGACACAGCAAGGAGAATTCAAATTGTTTGTTCTGTAACAGTAAGCACTTTGCCACAGATAAGGACTGTCCTGAGTATGCAAGACAACAATCCATCAAAATTGTTGTGACATTGTTGTGCAATGTGTTCAAGAGTGTATCTATACATAGAAGGCCATCCTCTCGTTTCCCTTCTGTCCAACGTTCTATGCAATATTGCTAAGGAAATGTTTTCCCCTCCAATTTCCACTTTCCTAGATACCAACAAACAGGTCACTCATAACCCAACAACTCTACCAAATCCTATCGCAAAACTGTATTGCAATCTCCCGCTCCACGCCGCTCCTCTTGCTAAAGGTTTTTATAGACAGGCTCAGCAGCATTAATTGGTAATTGTTCCTCTTCCCTTCCTAATGGTCACGCTCTCAATCAAGGTGTTGATAATCCAACAGTTGGTAGAAAAGATCTGTTAGTGGCTCTAACAGAAACTCTTGTGAGTATTATATCCACCTGTGATGAACTTCCTTTACCGTCCAACGTTGCCCAAAACCTATTAACTATATTTAAAATCCTTAATAATGGCTCCACTGACCTTCCTGCAGTGGAATAGTAGTAGTGTTCGTGCTAAAAAGCATGAATTACTGCATATTGTTTCCCTGCACAATCCTGTCATTGTTGCCCTCTCGGAAACATGGTTGGTGCCAGACTCCCCGTTAGGGTGTCAGTTTTCGCCTGTTTGAGGGAGACAGGAGTGACAGGTATGAAGGTAGTGCTATCCTTATCCAGCACTCCTCTCCTTATTCTCGCATTCCTCTCCCTTCTCACAGTCAACAGATTAATGCTGTTGCTGTGAGGGCCTTTAATATCTCCTTCCTTTCTGTATATATTCCTCATCCTTCCTCTTCCCTTTTCCTTGAGCTTAAGTCTATCATATCTTCGCTTCCTAGTCCAGTGCTGGTCCTGGGTGATTTTAGCACTCATCACACTCTGTGGGGGTGTTATTACTGTGATGGATTCTCGCCTTCGTTGGTGGACTTGATTGACGATGTAGATCTCTGCATCCTTAATGATGGTTCACCGACTCGTAGGGTTAATCCTAATCAGAATCCTAGGACTGCTGTTGACCTTTCCTTGTCTTCTCCATCTCTTGCTTCCCTTCTATCATGGTCTGTTCTTCCTTCCTCCCATGGTAGTGATCACTTCCCAATTCTTTTATCCTTAAATAATAGACACCCTTATATTAATAACCCACATCCGCTCCTTAAGTTCAATTTAAAAAAAGCTAATTGGTCTGAGTATGCTGACTTGGTGGATTTCAGGTTAAATGATCTTCCTGAGTCTGTTAATTATGAGAATGTCACTTTTTGTTATGATCGGTTTGTTTCTGCCATTTTATCTGCAGCTGACTTACATATCCCCAAAAAACTCTCCATTCAGAATCGGATGCCTTCCAATCCCTGGTGGGATCAGGAATGCTCTGATTCTGTCGATCGGCGAGTATCTGCCGAGGTGTCGTACGCAGCCTGTATGACAATGGAGAAGTATATGGATTACAGACGCAATGATGCAAAATTTAGGAAATTAATTTGGAAAAAGAAAAAACTTGGTTGGGTTAACTTCTGCGAGTCCCTTAATCCTCGTACCTCTTCCTTCATTGTATGGACTAATGTTAAGAGATTTCGTAGGTCTCTTAATCATGTCCCTAGTCCAAATTCCAACAACCCATCTCTACGGCTTAACTATTTTGCTGATAAATTGGCCCCACCCTTTGTACCGTCGTTTGATTTATCCCCAACCATGCCGATTGAATCTTCAGAGGAAATGGATGCCCCCTTTTCCTTTGAGGAACTCAAAAGCATCTTAGCGGATTTAAAAGACACTAGTCCAGGAGAAGACGGTGTCCCTTATTCTTTCATAATGAGGTTAGCTTATACTTTACTTTTTAGATTTAATAAATAAAATTTTTCAATCTGGCAATATTCCTGATGCATGGAAATCCCAAATTGTTATCCCTATCCTTAAACCAGGGAAATGTTCCTCTGACCCTTCTTCCTACAGACCCATTGCCCTTGCATCAACGCTATCAAAACCTGCTGAGCGACTTTTAAAAAACCGTTTGGAATGGATAGTGGAAAGCAGAAATATCTTAGCTCCCTCTCAGTTTGGATTTAGAAAGGGGCACTGCAGATAGTCTCAGCATTTTAACTACAGACATTCGACGATCTTTTGCCAAAGGAGAGTATTTAGTGGGTGTTTTTTTAGATGTTGCATCTGCATATGATAATGTACTTCTTCCGGTACTCAAGTAGAAACTGCATAAGCTGAGTATTCCGCCGAGGTTGGCCAGTTTCATATGTAATTTGCTAACCCATCGAACGGTATCTGTTAAACATCCGCTTCTTACTGTTTCCCCGAGACATGTCTGGAAAGGACTTCCTCAGGGTTCAGCTCTTAGTCCTCTGTTGTATAACATCTACACACATGACCTCGAATTGTCTATTAGTAGTTTTTGTAACATCCTTCAGTACGCTGACGACATCGTCCTCTATTACAGCTCAAATTCTGTGGAGGACATAACTTACCGCCTTAATACTGCTTGCACTATCTTATCCAGTGGTTGACTGATTACTGCCTTACATTGTCCATTGATAAGTGCCAGATTGTATTTACAAAAAAAAGGAGTACTCCAAATTTTCATATTGAACATAATGGTATTCCCATTCAAGTAGCGGAGAATGTTAAATTTTTAGGCATTATACTTGATAAGCGACTGAACGGAATTGCTCACGCTGAATATCTCAGCAAAAAATGTGAAAAGGGCATTAATGCTTTAAGAGCGGTGTCCGGTGTGTGGTGGGGTGCACATCCTTATACTCAAAAACTTCTGTACGGTGCCCTTATCCGCAGTCATATTGATTATGCTTTATATGTTCTGGACCCCTTTAATAAAGTAGCCACAGAAAAGCTTAATCGGATTCAGTACTGATACCTACGCATAATTCTAGGGGCAATGAAGTCTACTCCCACTAATGCACTCCAAGTGGAGTGTGTTGATCCTCCTCTTCCTATCCGCAGACAATTCCTTGCAGACCGATTTGTGGGTAAAATGTTACAACTTTCTTCCCATCCTTTATGGTCTAAGTTAACTGAGTTAGCTGACCTACTTCCCCGTGATAAACCATTGCCATACCTGCTACACAGTTTCCTGAAGTTCACTAATTTACCTCATCCCTTGTTACGCCTCCCTTCTAATCCATTGTTTTGTACACCGTACAAAGCATTGGTCTATCATCCCTCCATCATAACAGACCAGGCACCATCACAAAATTCCAAAAGGCTGTAAATGAAAATTGGTTTAAACATCTCCATATCTTTACTGATGCATCAAAGCTTTCTAAAGAAAGCTGTGTTGGTGCAGCTTGCTGGATACCTAAATTCAAAATTATCTTACAGTTTAAGTGCCCTCCCGAATCATCAGTGTTTACAGGCGAGGCTGTTGCTTTGTTAGAAGCAATCCTGTTCACACTCTCCCACAACGTAAAACAGACAGTTATATTTACTGACTCTCTTAGCTGCTTAATGGCTATTAAGGGCAACCCGTTTCATAGTAAATTGAGATCTTCAATTGTTTTAAGGATTCGTGAAGAATTATTCTCATGTCATCTAAAGGGTTTGGAGGTCACTCTTGTATGGATTCCAGGTCACTCTGGAATTAGTGGGAATGAATCTGCAGACTCGTGCGCAAAATTAGCGATCCAGTGTGGCACTCTAGACCACTTTTCTAATTCGGCTCAGGATCTGTTGTCTCTTGCAGCCACTCACTTGGACAAGTCTTGGTATGAATACTGGGACTTATCTAAATCTCACAACGGTAAATATTATGCATTTCTCCAGCCGGATATACCAAAGCGTCCTTGGTTCTTCTCTCAAAGATTTACTGAACGGAGGGTTATATCTACAATTTGTCGCTTACGTCTTGGACATGCATGTACACCTGTGCATCTGGCTAAGATCAGGGTCAGGGATCACTCATTGTGTGAATGTGGCTTGGACGACGGTTCCCCTTCCCATATCCTTTTCTCTTGCCCTAAATTAATCCGTCCCTTATACGATGCCCTTCCTCTCAAAGTCCCTCGTCCTCTTAATGTTCAGTGGTTGTTGATATTTGTGTTTAGTCCTTTGTGTAAATTTTTATGTAAATATATTAAATATAATAATATTAAAGTATAAGCTAACACTCATGTAAAATATTATTTATTACTAACCTTATATGTTATCTGTACATATTGTAGATATCTGTTAATTTTGTTATAGGTGAAGGATTTAAACTGGATCTCTTTAAAACATGCATTCTTCTATAGTGTAATATTAATTCTTTTTTACCGTACACTCTCTTTTGTGTGTTCTCCATTCAACGTGACATTGGCGAAGTAAATTGTGCTCCACTGGCACGCTCGAAACGCCATATATAAAGACAACAACAACAACAACGATATATTTTTTTTTAATTTGCTATTTACAAGTAAATTTTTTATTACTTTTTTTTCTTTTATGTATAAAGCACGATGGATTATACTAAATTCTCTCTAAGATGAGATATTGTAAAATATATAGTACGAGTCAATACAATTTTGATTCATGCCCTTTTGTTACTAAAGATATAGTGTTTTTATTGCATTAAAAAAAACATATGTTGAATTACAAACCTAGAAAAATATAGTTAGCAACGGTGGACTTATCTCTAGAAGAGATTTCTTCCAGCCAACCTGTGAAAGTGAGTGAAAGCAGTAAGTAGCGAGATAAAAGTTTAAATAAAAATAAAAATGACTTAAATAAAAATTTCAATACATGAAGTATAAAAGATACCTACATACATACATTAGAATATATATATATATATATATATATATATATATATATATATATATATATATATATATATATATATATATATATATATATATATATATATATATATATATATATATATATATATATAAATACCTACATACACTATAAATATATAATATTTAGACCAATATAAACACACAAAAATATAATATAAATAAAACATAGTTAAATTAAATAATTTTCAGATACTGTTTAGTTCGTTAGTTAGATCTTTTTTCAGCAACGATTTAAAAGACTATATTGATTGCTTTTTAGAATACCTTTGGGGAGTTTATTCCAAAGGAGTGGAGCCTGTACCGAAAAGGACTTTTAAAAAAATTTGGTATTGCTCTTTGGAATCAAGCATTGGTAAAACACAAGACCTCGAGCGTGTAGGAAAGAAAATGATTTTAAAACTGGTACGTAGATAACGAGGGAAGTTTTGGTAGTTGACTATTTTAAAAAGAAAAGAAAGGATATGCATATCACAGCGAAAACATATTTTGCTTTATAATTCTAGTTGCAAGCTCAAAAATAAATAATAAGATATTTATTTTATGATATGCTAGCTTTAGTCTGCGGCATCGTCCACGTGGTCGAATGGAAATGATCAAGTATTGTATATAGCACATGAAATATTTGCTAATTAGTTTTCGCTATATAGGTTACTCTGACAGCAGGTATAGTGGGTTACAGGAAGTCAATTAACTTGATAAGCGGACAGTCCAACACAAAGATAATCTTTCATTTCGAAGCAGATGTTCCTGAGATCAGCGCCTTTAGAAAAAAAATTCTTCAGCTCTTCAGCACATTGGCACTCAGGAAATTATCTTTAATGTTTTTATATTTAATAAAACTTAAACAAAATATAAAGATAATTTCCTCATTGGAAATAGAACCCATATCGTTAGAACAATTAATAAATCTTGATGAATACCACAAGACATTTAGATAATTTACGAGTTTCTACGGTGACTCTACCGTATTTCACCACAAATCCGACGCATAAAACTTGATAAATGCGTCATATTAGAGGTAAAATATCAGTAAAGCAATATCTCCGGCCTTTCAGTCTACTCGGAGTACCATAAGTACCGAATCGGAAGTCCATTTTATAGATGTTGTAAATCAAACGTACAACGGGCTGACGTTCCATTTAGTTTTAAGCGTAATACTTTTACTGCTTCGCTTATGTAATGTAGATTATTACTGATAAGTAAAAGATTTAAAAGAATGAACCAATTTTTGTTACTGTAATATATTGATTGATAGGTTATTTTAGGGGGTAAGTAAAGAATTTAGTAAATTAAAGATTACTCTATACACAAATAAACCTCTGTTTCTACGTTAAGATATTATTATCAAGTTTTCAAAGTTACGCCTATTGTTTTTATTAGGTATTTATTATAATTTACATATAAACTATTCTACTCTGCTAAGGCATCATCAAGTTAATGAATTACGATACTTAGGCAGATTTAGTGCTATAGATACATTGAAAAGTTTGTTGAATTAAGGTGTCTTTAGATGCCCTTCATTAAATCCTAACTGACTTAAACCTTCAGCAAAAATACAATATACAATTAGTATTATCGAGAGTTACACGTTTTTGTGATGAAATTATTTCTAAAATTGATATAAGTCGTGCTGCAGTATAATTTATATTTTTTATTAACTTTTACCTGTGGCGTCAACCCTCAAGGTGAAATATTAATAAATTTGTGTCTTACACGTGACACGTTCTAAGTACACGAGGTAACTTATCTGCTGCTTATTGAAGCAGTTTACATTGAAAAGATTAACCTGATATAATATAGCCAGAAATAGACTTTTTTTTAATAAATGATATCTGTAGTTATTAGCTTCTTCAACCAAACATACGCCTGTTGAGTTCCGTCCAAGGCTCTAGCCACTAAGCCATACGAACTGATCAAGCTAGGTCGAAAATTTTTATTGCTATGTTATAACAAGAGTATAGAAATACTAGCATAATATGAAGTAACCTCTGTCTCGTCTGTACATGGTATTTTTGTCTCGAATTAAGCGTCTAATATCATTTTTATGACCCACTCTTACTATAACCCTTTTTGGAACTTTTGTCTGTCTGTCTCTCTGTCGGTTTGTACCTTTAAAAAAAAGTCTATTTATTTCAGTTTCAACATTTTCTTTACCTTTATAACTAACCACTTATCTGATTAAGATATATATTTTTTAAACATATAGAAGATACTGTCTCTTAAGGTATAGGCTACCTTTTAAATCACTTATAAATCTGATTTCGGGTATATAAATATTTTTTAAAAGTATAACTGTGTTTTTAACAGTTAAATTACAGCCATTAATTAATGTCCAATTAATCCATTAGCGTCAATTGTTTTTATTACGCATTATACCAATTGCTTTTCGTAATTTCTTTATAGGTTAGATTTTGTTTCATTTGTCAATTGTTTCTGTCAAATGAATCGTGTATCACATTTTTAGAAATAGTCCATATCAGAGAATCTAGTCTGATTTATTTGTTGCTAAGTAAAAATGTAAATTCATACAATGTATTACTCGATTTTTTTAAATTTATTATATGATGTATTGGATTAAACAGACAAAATTACCTATCTTACGCAATATGTAAAATAAATAAAGATCAGAACCTATAAATATTCAGTTATATTATTTATCAACCGTGTTTGTGCATTAACCTATATAAAAAATTGGTTTCGAAAGATAAGCACTTGCTTTCACTTAGTTACTCGTATCTATAATACTTTTTATTTTTGTATGCCAAGTTAACCAAGATTGACCAATTAAATATAAATAATAATAATAATATTAACTTATTAGTGATTAATAATTTTATATTTTAGACATATATCGTTATTATTCGTTATAATTTTGTTATAAATGCCTGAAAAACGAATATCGAACTTGAGCTTATTATCAACCAAAGTAGAAAACAACAAACTTGCGAAGAAGTATCACTATGAGATATATATATATATATATATATATATATATATATATATATATATATATATATATATATATATATATATATATATATATATATATATATATATATATATATATATATATATATGGGTAAAACTCAATGTGAACGAGAAGAGAGACTGAAAATTCAGAAAGAAAAGAAAAGCAATTTACGAGCTAATGGCACACCAGAACAATTTGAAATTCGCATTGCTTATGATAGAATGCATCATGCTAATAAGAGGAAAGTTGAACCAGAGATAGTTCATGACAGAGGGTTGGCTAATAACCGTACATGCCACCTTATTACATCATCGATTGTCACGTGATCGTCAACAGCACACTATTGCACGTTATAACGAATCTAATGAACATCGTAGTTAGAGATTGACACACGATCATGAACACTACATTTTATTTCGCTCATAGGAATCAATATTTGATCGTGAAACTTGCTTTATGATCGATCGAGAACATCACGCTCTTCAGCGACGATCAGAATCTACATTCAGACACGATGAAAGTAGAGCTACAGCTAGAAATATACTACTCTAGCTGCAGCTCGACTGTCTTTGGATCGCCAACGTCATACCGTTCATAGACAATTAGAATCTGATACTGACGAAAATTTCATATTATCAGCATTTAAGCAACGACTAAGTGCTAATAAGAACAAAAAAACTCAAAAATTAAATTATTGTTGGCAATCAAAATTTAATAATGGTTAGCCTACGATCCGTCTGTTAATTACAAAACAGGAATCTGATATGGGTCTAATTAATAAGATTTATAATTACTGCAATGCATTAAAGTGGGTCATTGAATCTGTTAGACTATGCTGTTCATCAGGTTAAATTTGTTTAACACCTTTACTTGAATCTCCTGAAACTTGAATACTCTTTGAAATCTCTGCTGGATGGAAAATACGTTCAATCGAATCATTATTGAACGTTGTAAGGTCTTACAAAGTGCTTTCCAGATGATTACATTCTGTGTAAATATTGTATCTGAGGAAAACTTTACGCCGACTTTTAAAATGCAGGGACAAGTATACCATTTATTTGATTCATTGGATCCTGAAAGTAAATAAACTTCAAAACTTTTACAGATATATTTTAGAATCTACATATCCACTTGTCTTCAGACAAATATAATTATCAATTAGTAATCAATACAGACCGTAAAGCAATTTCCGATCATAAAGGTCGGTATGGTAAGCCTTCTACAAATGAAGTAGCTTTAGTGCTCACCGATCGTATGATGCCCTTTAATATCCATTTATATTTTATCGTGGAGAAGACGGCTATAGTTTTAATATATTTAATATGGATAAAAAGCAGAAGACACGAATAAAAAATGTTAGCTTTTCAATTTTACTGCCACAGACTTATGATAAGATCTAAGAAGTTTGAATTTTTACCCCCTTATTGAAAAATTTCAAATCAATTTTAGGTTGATATACTCGTATATGCAAAAATTGAAACTGAGCGATCATTTATAAGAAATAGTCAAAAACAACTTAGAGCCGATAACTATATTCATTTACAAGATGCTTTGCGTGTAGAAGGAAATATTGATAATTGAAGTTGTTTATTTATTCTTCCATCCAGTTTTACAGGAAGCTCAAGATATATGCATTAGCGAACACAAGATACATTTAGTTATGTAAAAAAGTATGGCTGCCCTGATTTTTTTATAACTATGACCAGTAATTCTAATTGGGTAGGAATAACAAGAGAACTGTACAAAGGGAAATCCGCATCTGCATTAATTGAAAAAATTAATTGATTTGTTGGTTAAAAAAAATGTTTGGTTCCGTTAAATGTCCGTAATATTCTGTAGAGTGGCAGAAAAGAGGTGTTCCTCAGTGTTCATAGTTATCTTATGTATTGAAGATAAAGTAATACCTAATAGAATAGAGAATATCATATAAGCAGAATTTCCCAATCATCAGGAGGATAAAGATCATGGACCATGTGGATTTGGATACGGAAACAATTAATTCGAAATCTCTTTATATGAACGACAATCCTTGTAGTAAACGATTTCCGAAAGCATATGTAAATGAAACGATAGCTGGAGAAGATGGTTATCTATCTTACCGGCGGAGATCATCGGTAGCGGGGAGATTTGTCGCTCGAGTTAAAGTAAAAGGAAATCATATCACACATTATACACACAAACACACACACACACACACACACACACACACACACACACACACACACACTTATGATGAGATGACAATATACCAAACTAGAAGATCACTACCTCAGAAACAACTTGGCGAATACTGTCTTTCCCAATACATAAGAGACTGTTCACTTGGATGTTCATTTAGAAAATGGACGGCGAGTACATTTCAACAAAGAAAATGTTATTGATTAAAAACACAACATTATTGGCCTATTTTGAATATATAAGAGGAGAAAAAGAGGCAATCCTATTAAGAGTTATCCTGTTATTTTTAAAGACCACTTTATTGGAAGAGTATATACAATTCATCCTGGTAATACAGAATGTTATTTCTTCACACATATTTTAAGAACAGTTAATGGTGTGATATATCAATCATATCAAGCAGTTTGCAAAGCTCTTGATCTTATTGAAGACGACTCCTACTGAGATGAAACTTTGAAAGAAGCGCGTGTTATCGATAGTCCATCTAAACTAAGGCAACTTTTTGCAATTATTGTTTTCAATTATTTTGTCATCCTTCTGACCCTAAAGAAAGACAAAATATAAGAAAATTATATGAAGATTATGGGAGAAAATTGATTAGAAGTTTTCCTGATATTCATTTAAATTTACATAAAGAAGACCTGAGAATCGTTTCGTCTCATAGGCTTAGAAGATACAATTATTATAAACAGAGAATATTTAGCTGGAACAAGTTATGACGAATCGATACTGATGGCTTTTGTTAAAGAAAATATATTAAAATATATATATATATATATATATATATATATATATATATATATATATATATATATATATATATATATATATATATATATATATATATATATATATATATATATATATATATATATATATATATATATATATATATATATATATATATATATATATATTGCACACCAAAAAAATTTACGATGAAATTATGAATAATAGACACGTTAGATGGAGGAATGTTATTTATTGATGCACTTCGGGGCACTGGAAAAACTTTTTTAATAAATTTGATATTATCTAAAGTTAGAGGTAGAGGTAAATTTACGCTTGCAGCAGCATCTTCAGGCATCTCAGAAACCCTTTTGGTAAACCTGATGGTAAAACAACTCATTTTACAAAAAAAAATATTTCTAGATGTAAGAGATGCTTGATGATGACGAAACTTAATTATAATAATAATATGTATATCACACAACTTACGTGTGCGAAGCTACGGGTAGCGGCTAGTATAATATTGAACCAAAGCCCTGATAATATTTTTGATAAATGAGAACAACCTCTTAAGATAGAAGCTTAACAAAAACAGTAAAATATTGTAAGTTCCCGTTTCGCGGAAACTTTACTCCCAAAGATAATATTTCTTAGAAGTTCTTTTTTTCTTCTGTCTTAATCTATGTCAAAATAACAGCTTTTTATAAAAATTCCTTATAGAAATAACCTTAAATATTATATAAGAATTTGACCGATGTAAAATAAAATAACTGATAAATATCTTAATTCTAAATATTTACTTAAATCTCTGAGGGGAACCCTCTCTCTCTTGAGACCCTCAGACATATTTTACTGCACCATGACAAGTTCGGTAGACCGAATATAAAAAAAAGTCAAATTAAACTGAATAGTCTATATTATTATAGAACTCCATGAACCACCATAAAGACTGTGAAATTGATATGAATTACGATCTCATTGAATATCGTCGACAAATTTTAATCGCGCAATTCAATAGTCAGTCCCATTGATATAGAAAGGTGGCAGTAAATTGCAAAGGGTGACAGTGGAAGAGTTGATTCTTCAATATCGCTTTTGCACACACGTTTTATAGTAAAAGATTTTTATTTAATATGAAAACTTAACTTAACTCAGTTATATTTATTAATAATAATAATTATTTTTATTAATATCCTCGTGGGGGAACGGAGTATGAGTATTCTCGCCCATTTCATAAACAAAGCCTAATCAGTTATACTACCCCGCTGCTGTGTAGCGTTCCCTAGAAGGTGATAATCCCAATAATTCTGGTGATAAAACGGTCGTCCTCCGACTGGCTTGCTACCATTATCATATCAAAAATCAACCAACATATGTGTTGGTAATGGTAATAACAATTTATATTCTAGCGCAAAAACATAATTTTAACTGTGGTTACCATTTAAATGTTACTCACAATAATTCTCGTATAACAAATAAATGCAATTTTATTAATTGCTTTGACATTCGGCAAATTTGTGTTTATTATTATAACTTTTACCATTATTTACTACTTGATTGAAAATAAATATAATTTTACAATTACATTACGTTTTATAATTAGAGATGATTTTAAGAGATTATTGTTTTTTTTTGAATTACGAATAATTTACTGTAACGTTATAGGAATATTTCAAATAATAATGACTACAATCATTTTAATTATTTTATTTATTTATTTAGTTTCACGCTGCTTTCCGCAAATAGCAAGGTAGGCAGAAGAAACCGTAGGTTAAAGGAGCCTAGTGTTAAAATACTACGTTCTCCACTTTCTGCCATTCGAGGCATTGCGAGTTGAGTGGTGAAACTCAACGCCGCGCTTTGCTGCATTGCCAGAGCGAAAAAAATGAATATAATTCATTCTCCCGAGTGAGAATCGAACCCACAAACCGTCGCGTTTACGGGCAGACACTGTGCCTCTGCGCCACGACGGTCATTTTAATTGACTATAATAATTTCACATTTCAAATAAAATACAAATTTTTATTGTTGCTGTATATTAAGGAATTGATATTGTAATAAATAAATTAGCTATAAGGATGGCTTTCCTAATATCATTTAAATACAGAAGGTACAGAACAGTAGTCCGAACGAGATTAATCCGGTAAAAGAGTTTCATTTAAACTATAAATATATATTTTGTTAAAAATTATACACGGCGGCCATAATTTAACTGAAATGCGAGGAAAGCATTGTAAAACCTGTAAAGCCTCATACAATATTATCTGTAACAGACAGAAATTGAAAAGGTTACTCATTTTTTTATCAGTCTCGCAAAAATTTTTACCATCAATTCATTCAACAAAGTGAATATAAAACTGCAGTGAGATGGTTCATTGAATAATGCATGCGGTTGAGACGAATGCGACCTATTTGAATATTGGCTATTTTCTACCTGACTTCCTTTTGCATTAGCTAATCTTACTTTCATAGCTCTCTTTACGTACGACGTAGGTGGCGAGTATTATGATGCAATTTTTAAGTTACCCATAAATTTCTTAGTAACATTTTTTTTAACCGTTTGTTACGTAAGAAGAGCATTGTCTGTTTAGTTTCACACTTCACGCTAGTAGGGTAGCCGGAGAGAACTCTGCATACCTCTTTCCTCCGGGAAGGTCCTTATGCTTTTTACGTGACTTTCCTCCAATAACTATAATTATGTGTCTTACTAGTTTCGATAATATACACTTTATATAATATATACACACGAATTTTACATTCACGCGATATTATATTGTAATTGCGTGTCAAATCAATTATAATGATATTTTATGAGTGGAGGTTTTATCTACTATTGAGCTTATGGTCTATGATCCACAAATTAAAATACTAATATTCATAATGTTATGTACAAAGGCGGCCTTATCACAACAAGTGATCTCTTATAGGCGACCATTTAAAAACAGTACATTTAATAGGGAGACGGAAAGGTTCAACTGCTAATATAAATAATGTAATGTAAAAAAATTAATGTAATTTTTTTATTTTTGTTTTAACATGTTTTAACACACATTTTTTTAATTACTCTTTTATGAGGTTATTATCATGTCAAATATAGAAAAGGCATCGTTTTACATAATCCTCCAAAAGGGCGAGTATTTGTATGCAAGAATCGCTTGCATGCGAATGCAACTGAGTTGGACCACTTTTGTAGTTGTAAATTGTTATTTAGATAGCTTCGGATACAATATTTAGTAAAATGTAGAAACAGCTTGGTGTGATATTTTATTCTCTGTAATACTCATATAATATGTTTTGGGAAGTGCTGGCTTATCTTATTGGCTAATAATATAATGCTTTTTACAGTTAAAATATGTGATGTTTAATATTGTTTTTTAAGTATCAAAAGTATTTCGTAGTGGTAATTTTATAAATATAACACAAATCGATGCAATCATACTTATAGCAGAAATGCATTAAAATTGGCCAAATCGCACGATAGTCTCCAATATATTTAATATTATTAATACACATAAAACTGAACCTGGAATAACATTGATAATTTAAAAAAGCACGTTAATTTAATGAAATTAACGTAATTTTATTATTTTGTCTATCTGTGATATATAATTATGTTTTTTCTGGTATGTAATAAGTGGCATTTGGTTTCGACAGCACGCAATGCTGTGGTAAACAAAAAAGACTGTGATTAGACTGTGATAATTTAATTTCGCTTCGCTTTAACAATACACGAGAAGTTTGAAAGTATTTATTATATAAGCAATTGTTTACTAACTTAGCTAATGTAAGAAGTGAGTGCTCTATATACATGTACATATAAATAATAAATATTAGATGTTGACAGCGACGGCTGACCGATAGGGAATAGGGATCAGGGCCGCGTTTTCTAAAGAGCTGCCACTTCGACTCACTATACTATTGAAAGAGACTCGTGCTGCCATTACAAATCAACTGACGTCATTGTGTTTACTCCCATGCAAGGTAATCAAAAGTCAATCTGAATTCAAAAGAATAAATTCGATAGAGATAATTAAAAAGTATGAGTAAATAGTATTTATTAGTCATTATTTTGTTTGTATTATAATTGAGAATGAATTTTGCTAATTTACAATCATTGTATATTGTAACACGATCCGTATGTAAAAATTATACACAGCTTAAAAAGATTAAAATGAAATGTCAATTTTTTTTTTATTAAAATAGGCTTTTGCAATAAATCTTACAATACAAATACAGAGACAAGGCTGCTTGAGACAATCAAATGTCGATGGTACCAATAAGGAAACATTGGAAGATGTTTTAGTGCTCAAATATGGTTATGACGTACCTACATCTATACGTATAAATAAAATTGAAAATAACTCTTTTTTGAAATGAATATAGCTATTGACACGTTACTAAAATATAAACAAACAATTTTTATCTGCCTGTGTGTATTCCTGTTAGTCCGGGCTAATCTAGAAAAAAGGTAAAAGAGGTTGCGTAGCAACATATATTTTGTATCCAATTGAAATCCTGTGGGATTGAGATTTACACGGGAAAGCGCGTTTACCTGCCAGTTCCTAGTAACTTATGCTATATCATATTTAAATGAAATAATAATGTTGAGTAGTCCATTTATAGAGGAAGGAACATTACGCTAAGACTACAGTTCTAACAGTTCCCTCATTATAATCATTTTTATCATAATCAAAATAGTTCTGAAATAATACATTATTTGCGAAGGTGTTTTAATAATCCTAATATTATTTTTAAAACTGGCAGGCAGAGAACCTAAGACACTCCGTTTCCAGTTTACCGCCTTTTGATACATTGTGTGTTGAGTAGCGGAACTCAACGCCGCGTAACTCAATGACTTGTTACAAGAGATATTTTAAATGTATATTTTGTATATTCACAATCATAATTTGAACGATCGTCGTAGCTTTTGTGAGCTAAAAGTTATCTTAAATGGATATCTTGATAGTAAAATTACACCAAAATGGTAGCTTTCCCCTCCGACGCGCTCTATATGTAACAGTCTTTACCCAGCGTAATAAATTCTTTGATCCTAGTGGTGTAATTGAATTTAGCATGGGTCTGATAGATATGTAGCTATAGCACTGCAGATATTGTTATCAGGCCCTTTTTTGAACTGCCTTTCTATGGAATTTTAAAGATATTAACGTCAAAACAGCATTTGTTTTTATGGTATTTGATTGGACAAATTGAATTCGAACAGAAAAAGTGAGTGTTAATACATTATATTGTCTAAGCTTAGGTTTCAAGTTCCACATACTGCTCCGAGGTCATAATAGAAGTGTTCATTATTGTTATCCAATGACGGTAAGTGTGGTTATAACGTGCGTAAAAGAGTTTCAACGTAACACATTGAGAACGTGTGGCTTAGTTGGCTATATTTTTTGGACGTTATCCAAAATGCTTGGATTTAAGCATTTTCTAAAGATTCAACTCCTTCCTTATTTTGCTATCCATATTAAATTATATTTTGGAAATTTTTTAACCTACACAATATCATATAGTCATATAGGCATATAGTCATATCATATAGTCATATAGGCATAATATGTAACTTCAAAATGTCTAGTGCGTAATATTTCCTTATATATTTGCATTTCATTCGTAGTCTGGATTTGCTACCTAAAGCTTTGCTGAAATCCAATAAGTCTTTAAGAAATTTACTTTGAACGTTTTTCTCTGTGAGTGAAGAAGATCAAGCTTCAATAAACATTTGCCTGTATTTTATAATACATTAATAATTTACTATTTTAATATACTCTGTGGATTTAAATTAATCAAAGTTAAAAGAATATATGTGATATGAAAGAAGCAACATAATATGTAAATTTAATATTTATTGTACTTTAAATTTATGAATGCATGTTTAATGCCTTGACAATACTATATAATTCTAAGAGAATATAAACTTAAAAACGTGTCGCACGTATCCATCGTACTAAAGTTGGATTAGTTAATGACCTAAGTAAGAAATAGCGTATGAACTTAGCTGGTTAGTCTTAGAGTCAGCTAACAACGAAAGTTTACCGTAGAGACTGCACCGAATAGAAATTTATAACGTAGGTAATATATACCACACATTCTCAGTATCAGTCTAAAATTATTTTATGTTTTTTAGACAAAAAATATGTAGTACTTATGTTATATAAAGTTTGAATTTAAAATATTTATTATTATTCTATTAATGCGTTCGTTTTAATTTATTACATTATTGAAGTAAGTATGATGTTTCAAACATAATGTTCATATGCTACGCGCTCCTGGAGTTACACAATTATTATGATACAAACATGAATTAAAATATTTGGTATATATTAATGTTTCCAAAAAATTTATATTTCAAAAATACTTACCATTTTAAAAACGTGCATTACCGATTCTAAAGTTACAAGATATTATAATTATGGTAGTGAAACTTAAGCGTCCTTACCTCCTTATCCCAGAATAATATTGAACTCTCATAATGTCTAAGGGGTGTTTAATAGCCCTTTATTCTTGAAACCTCAAAGCACTTAAGCAATGTTCGTAATCCCATTAAACACATAATTGTGTATTCACAAAATTTTGTGTTCAAATAAAATATTTTAGGCTAGGCTAGGCTAAGTAAGTTGTGATCGCTGTGTCAATACGGGAACACTCTGTTAAGCATTTTTTTTATTAAAAAAGGTTAATTAGTTTATTCAGTTAAAGGTATAATTAATGAATAAAATCGCCCCAAATTTTGTAATATTTTCATTTCAACCAATTGAATATTGTCAAAAGATCAGGTGTGGAAGTCATCACACATTTTTGTAATAAATCGATGTAGATGAAATATAGTAATGTAATTACAAATGCTATATAAAAATCAGTACATGGCCATTAGGACCAAAACTATTCCAATTTCAACATGAAAGTGCCATCTTTGGCACAAGGACCACGCATGAGAAATTTTATTAAAAGTCCTTATACTTAGTAGATTATAAAGACAAGATCAGTGAAGACACTTACGACCGCTTTGTCTATGAACTGAATATTTTTAAGATTTACAAATACCTTTTTCAAATATATTTGTGATTAAGGTACCTCGGAAAAATAGATATGAAAGTTTTACTGTAAAACTAGGATACTTCAAACGCACTTCTCGCTACCATAAACACCGATTTAAATATATAGGATATACTTGCAATAACTAACTAAATAACATGTTCACCCATTCCAGTCCTGTGAAAGTATTTTCTTAATTATCAAACATTTTGAAATGGCACGTCCTATCATTTATAAAACAAAAATCATGCAAAAAGCCTTTCATCCTATTTAAAATATTCGAAACGACCATCAACGAACTATATATAAATATATATATATATATATATATATATATATATATATATATATATATATATATATATATATATATATATATATATATATATATATATATATATATATATATATATATATAAAAGCTTTTAAAGAACGCTTTTCAAAAAGAGTTTTTAATTATGTAAAGAAATAGAATTGTTCAGACTAAACCCTGGGTATTGTTACCTGGTTTCAAAAAGATTTTAAACTGTATTGTTGATCGCTAAGAAATTCCCTCACGTAGAGTCAATCGTGAATGTAGAGATCACATTTTATCTATCATAAAAAAAAATATCATCTTGCACCAATGTACATAATTTTTACATCTTACGATAACAAGCTCTAACTATGTGAAACTTCAAATTTTATATTAATTTCAAAATAATTTTAACTTTTAGTGTAACTTTTCTTTTTACTTAAGATTTTTTCGCAATATCTCTCTTTTCGGGCTGTTGCAAATTTTCAAAAAAATGTAGGTATCTTCGTACCGGTTTAAGATAAAACCATTTTTATTAAAGATGCGTATAAATTGTATTAAAATATTTAATCTTAAAAGTTCTACTTCATTAATTTATATCCATTAAATGAGGCCAGTGCGGCTGTTTGGGAATACCCTTGTAGTTTCTTAAAAGTTATCATGATCATTTTGCAGATTTTTTACTAACATTAATTCTATAAAAGAATTTTTAAGTATATATAATTTATCTGTTATTGGCTTAAAGTGGGTTAAGTTGTGAAAAAGAAAGGCTTTTACAAGTAATGTCAACTACGTAATAGAAGTTTTTTTTTAGTTTACTCAATATTTGAATAAGCAAAAAAAGCCAAGGATACGTTATAACATTGTTCATTTTAGAAACTACGTATCTAAAATATGTTTTTGTTAATATTATTTAATAAAGTAACGTATAAAGAATAATGAACGATTGTAATCAATACCTTCACACAACGAAGAAGGCATTGGCAACAACTATTCAGTACCAACTAGTTTACATAAAAAATAATATAAGCAAACATATGAAAAATCAAGTATGAGTTATAAAGTAAGCTTTAAGAAAGCAACAGAAAATTCCCATCCTTGCCTTTAAAGCTATATGAATCCGTGGAGAGATTAAAGAGGCCCGCGTGCACAGTATTTTTATGTGCCCCGTTTTATATACGCATTAAGATGTTATCACATTAATGTAATGACTTCCAAAGTATTTTGTAATGGTACTGATTTAACTTTTACTACAGGCTTGAGAAATACGATGTCTATTTCACTCTAAGGGAAGTCACTTTTGTAAGCACTTCTCTAAATTTAAATAACTTTAACGTGTTCAGGTGCTGGTTATGTAGGTAGTTCCGAGTTTAATTATTTTAATGACAATAATCTTATATTTATGTGCAATATCTCATGCTACAAACTAAATGTTTGACTTACTTTGTTGACATTGGCTAAGTGAGTCATTGATTATTAATAATAATAATAATAATAATACTTTATTGCACAAAAAAAATATATATATATATAACATTTCACAAACAGAATTATATGTGTATATTATGTGCAATGGCGGCCTTATCGCTGAAAGCGATCTCTTCTAGGCAACCATTATGATTAATATTTATATGGAATCAGTAGCAGTGCAGAAAGGTGCAAAAAGTATTACATTACGACTATAAATACATTTAAGGTATTATATATAAATATACTAAACATACTTACATATATAACAATTTATATAGATATACATACATACACATACCTATATATACACATAGATACACAAACATATATAAATAAATTTAAAAAAAATACATAAGAGGTTACTATATACATACAAACATATAAAGGTATATATTATACACTTAAATAGACATACATACAATAAATATGAAATTATAAGATATAATTCTAATTATATAGATAGTTCCAGATAGTGTTCCTTGAGACGGCGTTTAAATATTTCAACAGATTGGGACTGTCTTACTTTGAGTGGCAGCTCATTCCAGAGTTTTACTGTCTTAACAGTAAAAGAGTCACCATAGCATTTCGTACGGCACAATGGTATCTCTAGGAGGTTGTTAGTCCGGGAACGGAGTTGTTGGGAGTGATTGGTGCTTGACCCTAAGAGCTTGAAACGTTCCTTGAGGTACATAGGAGTAACAGGGTGGTAGAGGATGGTATAAAGGAGAGTGAGGGAGTAAATGTCTACAAAAGCTACTTAGTGTCCGAATTTCTAAAAACTATTAAGTAACTTATGTTAATTTAAACTGTTTTGATTCTTACTGTATATCAAATGTATATATAGTAAACATATATGGATAGATACAGGTTAATAAGAATTTCATGATTGGTTCTGCTAGTTACAATTTCACAACTTCCTATAATTTAACTTCCACATATTGTAATTATTATAACAATCGTGCTAACTTGAAATTAGTTATTTATGAATATTTAGCTAAATTTGGGAATAGTTTCTGATTAAAGTCTAACAATAGGAACTGGAATTAATACCATATGTTTTGTTGTAGGAGAATGGAATGGAAAACTGCAACATACGAAATAACATAATGCGTAAATGGCAAGAGATCCAGAGAAAAGCCTCGGTTGAATTTCAAGAACATAGTGTGATGATATTGAAAAAACGTCTGTGAAAAGCTAAGGGACGAAAAAGGGTTCGTTGAACATTAAGGATAGTTTTAAGTATACATTCCTCATGCAAAGAAATTATTAAGCACTAATTATTTGTTAATAACATGATTAATGCTTATTATTATTATTATTAATTAATAACATGATTTTATTTCGTTCAACTTTTAGCATTAAAAAAAATCATGATTCAATTCGAATCCAAGAGGCAAAGTAAAAACAATGCCAATCTATTACATTAATGCAGTAAAAATGAAAAATCGCAATACAGTACAAGGTTTGTCATTTTCTAAAAGTTATGCAACTGGCACACACAGGCGTGCGGTCACAGCTGTTATAGACTGGCTATGCTATGCGGTTACTTGTTTTGTATAATTTTGAATAAATTGATACCTAATCGGTTTATTCTGATTTTAGTGAATAATATTTTCGAAATATAAAATGTAGGTTACTATAAATTCACAATAAGCTATTTAGTTACACTTGGTGTGTTTGGATTACAAGAAGGTATAGATTGTTGTTTGAATGGTTTTAAATATATAAAATTCTATACTCTAGTCTATAACCATTTAAAAATATGATTATAATTTGTACTGTAGTCCTTAAAACGATGTAATTTTTTTTTGCTATCTGTATTCTCTATATCTATTTATCAAATTCTTAGGAAACATTTGTTAGATTGGAAAGTACAAAAACAAGTGTGTATTTGTTATAATATGACATGTGTTTAACCGTGCTATATAGCGCCCGGTGTCACAGGCGGAACAATTATTTTATATGTAACTAGCGACCCGCTCGATGCTTCGCCGCTTAAGTAAACTGACTAATGTTCGTTTCAGTCAATTACAAGGGTTTCAGTTAATGTAACTAGCAGATTCTTTCTAGAATCTGTTAGACTGTTAGCACCTTGATTCAAGGCACACCCATTGGAAAGGGATGAGGGAGAATTGGCAACTATAGCTTGTATGTCGTATCCCTTCGCTAATGGAGCACGGGGACGAGGAGACTGGACAACTGTTTTTCGGTAAGATTTGGAGGGAGTAAGCGGAGCCATGACATTGAGGTCGGGGGAGAATGAATAAGAGGATTGGGGAGACACTTCTTTAGCAATGTCTACTAAAACGAGAGGAAGCCATATACGAGATGATTTCTTGGGACATTGTAATTTTGATGGGCTGTGGTCTTGCAAACTCAGGACAGTCCTTGTCTGTAGCAAAATGCTTACAACCGCAATATAAACATACACAATTCTCTTTATGTATGTCACATGTATCACCAGTATGAGACTGGGAACACCTGTAACATTTTGGATTGATATACACTGTGTTTTAATATGACCAAAACGGCAACAATTTAAGCACTGCATGGTAGGAAATTTATAGGGTTCAACAGGAAGAGAGGAATGATATGAGAACACCCTTTTAGGCAACTCCTGTCCCCTGAATGAAACTACAACCGATTGAGTCAGAAGCCATGTAGTTACACCCTAAACACACTTTCTGTTTAAGCGTCTAACTTTCATAACCTGTCCACAACCGGAGGAAAATTAAAGGACTCAACAAATTCACCTAATGAAAAATCTACTGGAACGTCTCTAACAATCCCCATTCTTGTAACATTAAAAGTTGGTATAACTGCAACATACTTACATAAACTAAGAATAG
>JAXRJS010000186.1:0-23959 GCA_037127375.1 Dione juno | reverse complement strand
CCAAACTTCAGTGTATGTGTAGTCTCAATTGAAATGATTAGCCGATGTAACCTGACCTCTTGACCACTGAGCGATTATTTATGACAATAGTTGTTTATATAGAAACTTTAAGTGATATCTTATTTTGTCACTTGGGAATTCCAATATTTTGTTATTATAAATTAATAGAGTGTTTTACGATAGTGTTAAGGTCATTATGAGTTTATTATTTTATTTGCAATTTGTTATTTAAAAAAAGAAAAAACTATGTTTTATGTAATCTGGTGTAGGGTTTAAAACATGTGTTGCGTGTCTGTGTAATTTTTTTTAAAAACGTAACTAAATGTAAATGTATGTAAAGTAGTACAAGGATATTGTAATGGTGGTTAGTCTTAGTAAGGCTTCCTCTGGTTGATTTTGAGAACATATTTTATATACACATTTCCTCTCATTCTCATTCCTATCATGTACTTGATTAAATTTGGAGCTGAAAAGTTAAAACTCTTCTCAATAAGATGGACTTTGTATATGAGAGTCACCAGAAGTCTGGTGGCTCCACTGGCGAGCTCACGTTATACATATATGTGTCGAAATCATTTTTTATGAGGACCGTCGTGGCGCAGAAGCATGGCCTCTGCTTGTAAACGTGAAGGTTTGTGGGTTCGATTCCCACTCGGGGAGAATGAATGATTTTCATTTTTTTCGCTCTGGAAACAAGGCAAAGCGCGGCGTTGAGTTCCGCCTCTCTACACACAATGCCTCGAAAGGCGCAAAGCGGGGAACAGAGTGTCTTAACACTAGGTTCCTACGGTTCTCTCTGACCTACCCTTCCATGTGCGGGATACAGCGTGAAGCTAGTTTTTGATCATTTTCTATTCTTGGGATAATTTCTGACTTTTATATTTATAGAGTTGTGGCTACGATTTACTCTAGTGGGGGGATATATTTAACATTTTTTAGCTTCTCGCTATATCCCGTAAAGACCGAGGACGACGCTCCGTTCACCATTTCTTGTTTTTTAAACAATGTGTTTTGATTGGCTTTAATGATTCACGTTTCGTACAGGAGACAAGTGATATAAAATATAATTTTTAGGATAGACAATCGGAAAATTGTAAACTGAAATAATATCTCTAGCACTATAATAATATTCTACTTGTATTACATCGAAATAATCTCTGAAACTAATATTTAAAAGTTCATTTTTCTTATAATAAAGTGTATTTAATTTACTTATAATATCCTGGTACATACAAAAATTACTTTTAGCACGAATAAATGCGATGTGAATTTTCCAATCGAAATAATTCGTGAGAAATAGTTTCTATGTTATCTCCTAAAATAAAAAAAAATTTAGTTAATTCCATAAAAGTTACAAAGTCATTTTTTAATTCATTATTAATATTCGTTATATTTTTAACTAAATATTCTAACTGTTATTGATTACTAACTTATACTAACTTATAATATCAGTATTTTGAGACATCCAGTTTTTACTTAAACTAATATGACTATTAATTTCATTAATCAGTAAATTATTATTTTGCTCTAGTAAATTAATGGCATTCTTATACTATATAGCGTCCGTATAGTCGAAATTACCAGAAATACTTTTTATTACTGACCCTAATTCGTCAATGAGTCCTCTCTTAACACGATTGATTTCAAAGGTTTTCAGCTGTTGGGAAGCGGTTTCTAATTTAACTTTAAGGTATTGAATATGCGTTTGAAAAAGGTAAAGCGTTTTATTTCTAAGAATCGGCTTAGTATTCATTATTTGCAACTTAACAGAATCTAAGCTATATTGAATTTTAGCTAAATCTACGCATTGGACAAAGGAATGATAGTGGGTTATGATCTGTGCGGGTCCCAATTTGAATGGTAAGATTCCCGGTCCATTATCCAAATTACTAAAATTAATCTCTTCTGCTTTTGTCAGGGTCGATATCAGGATCGTCATTCTGTAAAAATCGTTCACTTAATCACTCTGGTACAAGTTTCGCCACTCAAGACTTAACGTCTCAGACTCAGGCTGAAAATTGGGTAAAGAGTGTTTTGGTATTTTACCCTCTCTAGCTGTCAAATTGTCAATATGGAATTTTATTTTGTTCACAATTAATTAAAGAATTATACATTAAAAATAAATCAAGTAAAACAAATCGATCTCTTCGGAGGAAATGCGGACTCAGCGTAACTGACCGAATCCACAACGAAGAGATACACTGAATGGCAGGTAGCAGCGAGGGTGTTACAGCGAGGATGTTACAGCGAGGATGTTACAGTGAGAATGAAGAATAACGTGCTTAGATAATTTGGGCATGTCGAGAGATTGAGTGATGAAAGATTAGTAAAAACGATATACGTAACAAAAGTGATTGATAAGAGAGGTAAGGGGAGACCTCGATTTACCTTGAAAACACAGTGTCGAGGACACCGTAGGAAGGTCACGTAAAAAGCATGAGGACCACCGGAGGGCGTATGAAGAAGTTAAAGACAGTGGCACTCCGTTCTCTGTGACTACCCCGCTATGGATAAAGCGTGATGTATGTATGTATATTAACTTATTATTAAGTTGTTTTTACTACTACTGGTATTCATCGAAATATAAAGCTAAAATAGCTTTAAATATTATAACAAAATATTCAATACTTAAATATTCCGTTTCAGCTCAATCCAATTTATGTTTGGCTCTTTGAATTAATTTAGTCGTATACCATTCATTATTTATAGCTCAATATTATTATAGCTCAATATTTATAGCTTATCAAGGAAAGCTGGCGTAGGCCTGGGAACTATGTCCGTAGCAAGTTCTTTGTAAATAACATCTATTCCTGTAGTAAGACTCCCTGGACCCCCAAGGAGTCGATGGCTGGATTTCGCCAATGGACTAACCATTAAGGACACTGAAGGTCATACAACGTGAAGCAACTTTAAGTAAGTGAGAAAGCAGACAAGAAAAATAAAAAATTAAAGATAAAATGAAATTGAAAGTTTCAAAAATTAATGAAACAAAAATTACAACCGAATTACATTATACATGAAAGAAAATATCTGTTGTTCAAAAAGAAACAAAAGTATCTGAGATCAATATTATTGCTATTTCAATTATCAACGAATATATTATAAAGAAAGTAAACAATCTCGTTTCGTAACTTCGAATTACAAGACTGTGCCCAAATTATATGAAAATACTGTATTGTATTTGGAAATATTATTCCAAATATATATATATATCTTCTTCTTCCTGGCATTAGTCCCGGCTTTTGCCAGGGTCTGTCTTCCGACTAAGACCAATCGGTCCATATGAGTGGCGAAGTGGTTTTTTGTGGAGCGATTGCCATCTGACCTCCAAACCCATTACTGGGAGAAACCAAGAAAGGACAGGGAATAAGAGGCAGAAAGACTTGGAATATAGGGGAGGGACACCACTTACATGGATTGGATCGGGTTATGAAAGTGGTGGCTCGAGGTCCCGGGGTCGCGTATATATATATATATATATATATATATATATATATATATATATATATATATATATATATATATATATATATATATATATATATATATACATATATATATATAATATATATATATATATATATATATATATATATATATATATATATATATATATATATATATATATTTATTGTTATTCTGAAGGTAGGGTTTATATAACATGTAATTGAAAGAACTTAGTACTATGATACGCCATTCGATTTCAACCTGATTCAAAAACACTGTTGTATTCGTTATGCCTACTCACAAAAAGTTTTTATTATGCACTGGAATTGGACTTTTTGTACCAGGACAAGAAAATGGATATAAGAAAAATAAAATATTTCCCCCAAGCGGGACTCGAACACACGATGATAACAATCAATCCGGAGGTAATAAGAACATTAGCGCACCAACTGGAGCGATATCGTGCGGAGACGTGATCTCCAACAACTGTCTCCAGCTCAAATATTAATATACTGACATATTATGACCGATAAAACTCTAATTTCACCGAGAGAATTAGCAAAAGCAAAAGAGCCACGAACAAGCAAAGTCTGTGCTGCAGCAAAACTAAGGCAAAAGAACAAACAATTCAATTTTCTACGTCATATATATATATATATATATATATATATATATATATATATATATATATATATATATATATATATATATATATATATATATATATATATATATATATATATATATATATATATATATATATATATATATATATATATATATATATATATATATATATATATATATATAGCTTGACTTAGCTTCACGCTGTATCCCGCACATGCCAGGGTAGGCAGAGAGCCTAGTGTTAAGACACTCTGTTCCCCGTTTTCCACTTGTCGCGGCATTGCGTGTTGAGTGCGGCGCACTTGTTGATACCAGAGCGAAGAAAATGTAAATAATTCATTCTCCCCGTGTGGGAATCGAACATACAAACCGTCGCGTTTACAGGACGACACTGTGCCTTTGCGCCACGACGGTTCCCAATGTATATATGTATTACCAACGCATTGATTTAAACTATTACAACAGATTTTAATAAATTAAAGTAAATTCATCACAATTTTTTACTTAATTTTTAATAAATTAAGTAAAAAATTGTGATGAATTTTTTTTGCGACCGCAAATGAGCCTTACCACAAAAATAAGTACCAATCAATCAACAGAAAATCTGCGGACAACATTCACCGTTTTTCCGTGTTATATCTAAAATGTGAGATATCAGATTATAATTATACTGGAGTGTTCGATCAAAAACACGGGAGAGCCGGCCGAGGTGTGTCATCCAATTTAAGCCTAACGAACTTACCGCCGTGGATCATGACAATTTAGACAGCGGTAATCGATCAATCTTGTCGTTATATTTAAATTAGGTGATATTTTTTGTTGTAAGTCTGTATGTTTGTCCCTCTGTCCCTCTATACGGATTATTTTTTCTTTAAATTGGGGGGGGGGGGGGAGGGGTACCTGGCTGTTATCAATATCCAATATCGAGGCCAG
Organism: Dione juno; assembly: GCA_037127375.1. Lineage (NCBI taxonomy): Eukaryota > Metazoa > Arthropoda > Insecta > Lepidoptera > Nymphalidae > Dione > Dione juno. The sequence goes on along the minus strand of JAXRJS010000186.1, from coordinate 18,952 downwards.
TATTTCCTGGCAGCACAAAAAAGTTTCAAGCTTCTAAGTCTACGTAATTTATAAAGAAGATCGCTGTGTAAATGAAACCTATCTATACATTCCAACTCCTTGTTTAAACAAAGTTAAAAATACAAAAACTTGAAATTTATAAATATATAACCAAAAAGTTACAAATATTATATAGTGCATATCGTAAAAATTACTATATACATACGACCGCAAATTTAGGTTCGTCAATTGTACAAGTTGTATTTTCCGTGGCCTTATAATCATGAAATTTGAAATTGGTACGGAACCTTAAGTATACAAATATGACTCGCACATGGACTGAAATTTTTTGCCTTGACACGTGTTGTGGCGCTAGAAGACTTAGGATTAGATTAAGAAGACCATAGTGATAAATTACTATGATTTTTACAGTTATTAATATATGCGGGAAGCTGTTATAAATAAAAATTTATGGTTTTTAAATTGACAACGTATATCGTACTTGCAATTGTGTAGAAACAAAACAAACAGTAAACTTTGATTTTTGCAACTTTTACATTTATCAAAAAAGCATGAGCCCGTGGTCAGTCTACTCGTGACCACGGATTCCTATAGAAAAGTGTTCTATACCAAAATAAACGCAATTTATCCGGCAAAGAAAATGAAGTTAAGCAATTTCATTCTCTATGAATCCATCCATTCAGAAATTTTACACCCGTGAGAACCAAACCTTACCTACAATATATTTAACAAACTACCAACGTCGCACTTATAGAACCCTTTATGGGTTCTAGTGGGTTCTGGTATAATCTAACTACGCTTTGAAAGTGACTAGTTACAAAACAAGCAAATTTACGATGAGTTTTATTCTAGTTACACTTGTTCCGGAGAACGGTTTTATAGTTGTACTCAAATCAACCGTAAGACACAATGTAAGGAATATTGACTTGGCCTTTACATTTAAAGGAAGTCGAAGTAAAATATTTAAAAGGTATATCGCGTAATGATACTTGTTCTATGCTACTTTGCGTGTAAGGAATTTACATAGGAGACAGTGTTTGCCTGAAAGGTTAGCAAGCCAGTACTAAAAATCAAGTCAGTTGATGAAATCTAGTAAGATTTTTATGTTACGACCTAGTAAGATTTTTATGTAATGAGGTGTATAAACGTGTATTTGCAATAAAAAATACACAGAAACATCAAATTACATAGAAAAATCAAATTGGCTTCTTGTTACCAGAGAGAATGGAGACTCGAGGGGAAATCAAACCCAAATATATGTTCCGTAGTATTTCTCCGAAATTAGATGAGGGAAGTGATACGTCACTACATTTTCTCAATATATACCGAAAGACTGAAAATATTCCATATTATACCATATTCTGTCTATACCACCATCAAATATTTAAGGTCACATAGTCATAATTTGCGTCGCAATTTACTCATGTAGGACAAAAAGCCACTCGTCTCAGTGAAGTAAACATGCCCTAAAAACCTGAATACAGGTCGCGACAAGATGGTTTCCTGTTTTTCAGAATACGATGAATGGTTAATTTTGTTGTCGTAACGCTGAATGAAACGTTTTTAGGCTAGATATTGCTCGCGGTAGTTGTGGGTTCTGAAAAGAGCCAGTGTTGTGTAAACTGATGATTTCTAACTTGGATTTACGAACTTTGATGTTTCCACAAACTAGGCTTGGACAAAACGTGGCTCGGTGGATTCTAAAACATATATTATAATTTAATATGTGGAGTATGTAGAGAATTCATACGCACAGACAGAAAAATTCAAGCACACTAGAGGTAAAATAAAATTTTATTATTTTTAAAACCTTAACTTTAATCTTATATAGATAATATTGTGTTTAATCTATTCAGTCAAAACAAAAAGATATCTTTAGCTGAATCGATGAGATAAGTAATAATTAAGCATATTTTACTTATATATAAGCAGCTATTAAAAATTACAAAAAAACCGGCTAGTCGGTAAATTTAAATCAGGTGGTATGACGCTTGCATAATGTAAATGTATAAAATTGTGCGCATCTTCTAGTACTGAATATAATATATTTCTCTTGTACCTCTCAGGCGGAAAGTGAAGAACGGAGTCACTTATCGCTTTTTGGATGACGATAAATTTGGTAAATGTATTTGCCTACCATTTATACCGTATAGCGAGGTATACACAGAGAGATCCTAGTGTCAAAACATTCCGTTTTATGTTGTCCGTCGCAATCCAAATTCCGTGTTTTGTCTTTTCAGGGCCAAATATATAATTGGATAAAATTTAACTAATCTTTTGAGAGGGAATTGAACCCACAACCGTGTATATAGGCAGATGCCGTTCCATTTCGCCAAATTAGCCTCTCATTGGTCAATGCAATGTGTTGTTACTCAATTTATTGGTCAATTGGGCTAAAAGCTCAAACAAAAATCCTGGTACGTCCAAATTTGAAATCTTTTCCACTTTGAGCAAGTATACTTTGTTCGAAAGAAGTGAATGGGCTCATATCCTATATTTATTTAATGAAACTTCATACCTTGCCTTGCTGCTATACCTGAGCTGTTTCCTCAGCTTTTTTCTCCTGTTTTATTTTAGCTTAGCAACGGTCATCAAACGTAAGTACACAAAATCATGTACTGTATAATACTCCATCATTTACTTGATACGCTTTTCGTGTCCAGTTAAGACCAATTTAGGTTAAAATTGCCAGACGAATTCGATCCATACGTCTATTGATTTGAGCCTTGTTTTCCGATAATCGTAATATTTCTATGGGACCGGCGTAGGGTGTAATGGCAATTTGATACGCTAGACTGCGTTTTAGAATGAAGGGAATGCAACCAATGTACTGGACAGAATGCTTTATAGGTATCGGAGGTTTAATACATACTTTGATTTTTCTATATACATTGGTAAGTATGGTATATATGTACATGTTTAGAAATATAAATCATTTATTTCTCTTTATTTTCATATTTCTTTTTAATTTTGTACAAGAAATTGACTGATTTGTTCTATTGCCAACTTTTTTTTGTTTTCTAACTATCACACTTTGCTCTGCATACAGCAGGATGACTTAGTGCCAAGACTGCAATGAATTAGATTTTTTTTGACCTCCTTATATATTTTGGCCTTGAAAAATGAAAAAAATTAAAAAATCAAAATATTCTTTATTCAAATAGGCTATTGTACTTTCGAATCGTCAATTAACATAAATGTCATAAACCTATATTGTAAATTCGATTGATTTTAATGACAAGTACTTTTGAAACATTAAGTCCTAAAGGCATTTCTGCTGAGAAGAACTGTCCACAAATTCAACATTTGCTCTTTTAATATATACTTTTAATAAATCTATAACAATTATTAGCTTCCCGAGCGAGCATTAGCCGCTTATCATGGCACTGCGTTCTCCGTACTTTAATTTACCCATAATGAAAGTTATTTCAAATATATTCAGCTCCTTGAATGGGTATCGTATCTACAACGATTGTGTTTACAGCCAAACATCGTCCTCCTGCGCCACGATGACCTAAATAGATAAAAGTGAGTAAATCTGCAAAAAACGTTCATTCAAAAGTAAAAGGCATATCTAAATGACACTTAGTGTAACGGTTCGTTAGAATTTGTGACCAAACAAAATGGATGGGTTCACGGACGGACGGTATCTACCTAATGGCTAATACCTATTTTATATATAGCGTGATTTTTTTTATTTAGATAGTTTAACGATAAATGTTTCCGTCATCCATGGACTGTTAGCAACGAAATTGAGAATGGAGTGTTTCAACATTAGATTTTCTCTGTCTACCCTAATTTATACGGAAGACGCGTAAAACTATGAAAAGATTTTTCTTTACTAATATTCTCATACTTAAATTCTCTGGTCAAAAAATGTTTTTTGTAAGAAATAATCTTTAAATATATAATAGATCTTAGTCAGTCACGTTTTATATATACTAGGGGGTATATTAGGATAGGCATGCAGCATCTAGAACCAGAACAGGAGGAAATTCAAGAGGTCACTTATTTTTTTATTATTTTTAAAGTGTTAATCCATATTAAACATTGAAAAATATGAAAAAAAAAACATTAAAAAAGTCGTAAAATTTTACCCGCTGCGTTCAAAATGTTTTAGTCTTAATAGATTTTAGAAGTAAGTTTCACGACATCACCAATTGAGTAGTGGAAACAGAACTCCACTTCATAATACCCAAGCAGAGAAATAAAGATGTTGAATTATCCCCATTTAGGCTCAATGAACCTACAACCAGAAGCTAGCCCATTGCCCACTATAGCCTATCGCTGTATAAAATTAAGACTACAAATACATTACTAGAGCTATTTGTTCTCATGCTGACTAGATGGATATTAAGAAAAACATATTTTCTATTCAAATTTTAGCTTATAACGTTTCGTGTCTCAATTTTAAATCCAAAAAGACGATATTGTACCATTATTCACGTAGAATGTCCAGTTACCGTAAATAGGAGAATGGATGGCTTTAGGGCTACCATATTTCTGGTACCAATTTATTTGACCAAATAAGATATCATTCTGTATTTCTATTATATGTATAATGTATATAAATATATATACGTTATACATGAAGAAATATTATACATATATAGAAAGCGGGGAATGGAGTGTCTTAACACTAGGTTCCTATTGTTCCCTCTGCCTACCCTGCCATGTGCGGGATACAGCGTGAAGCTAATTTTTTTTCTTATATAAATTTATTGAAAGCATTAGCTTTTTCACGCGGATTTGCACGTTTTTGTCCTTATCATTTATTATTAAAAAGTAAATGATACTCATATTATTCGTGGTGCAGACAAACAGGTTTCAACTATAATGCGATATTTCTGAACTCTACTTTAATTTTTTTTTTTAAAACAGCGACTACGTCCACGTGGACTTTAATCCATAGCCTTATTGTTGCTCCACTCATATTAGTCATGACGTTGTATATGTAGCTTGTAGCCTTCATCAATACATTGACTTTTCGACCCATATAAAAAATCAGTTCGAACCAGTCGTTCCTGAGATTAGCGCGTCCCAACAAACTAACGAACATACAAACTCTTTAGCTTTATATTATTTAAATTCTTCGCTCTAGAAGATGTTCCCAGCGTTAAGTTTCACAATTCAACATGAAAGCCATCAAATTTGGGGAAAACGTGCAGATGGATATATTATAGTCAAGGCAATAGCTTATGTAGTACTGATAAAATGAATAACACTCGTATCCAAAAGGCAATTTCAACTGACTTGAGAGCGTCAAAAGTTTTCCTATTATAGTTAATTGTCTTTATGTAAACGAAGATGTTCTCGCCTCACTAAGATACCTACGTATTTAAGACAAATCAGTGGAAATGAAATCGACAAGGCGAAGTTAGATTTGTTGTTTAAATTTCTGGTAACTTAAATAAATCGTTTGGAATTTGGGATTTTCGTTGATAAGATGTTTATTTGCTTTGGATTTGGCGTGAGTTATTAATTTGGATTAAGCTTAGTGATAACGTAAATTTAATTTCTTTACTCGCTTTGTAATTTGGCGTGGTGGTGGTGGTGGTGTACCAAAACAAATATTCCCTCTATTTCCCGCATATAGCAGGGTAACCAGAGGGAACCTAGAGTAAAGATACTCCGTTCCATATTTTCTGCACTGCAATTTCTGCAATTTCTGCAATTTTGTAAAATTTGAGACATTCTTCATATAATTGAACGAGCTAAAGCTCTAATGCTCTAGTACTACTACTAAAAATGTAAATGTTTTGTTCCCGTTCCAGTTGGAATTTCAATAAATCTCTCCTTGGTACTACTCTACACTCTCCAAGAACTTTAATGCTAAATTACAGGCTTCTAAGTTGCGTAATTTTGGATGTAAGTTGTGCTGTCAGTCACTTAGTAACGGAAGAATTAAAAATATATAAAAAATTCTATGAACCTTCATTCTAAATACAAATTCTCTTTAATGGAATATGAATCCATAATTACTATCTTTAACAAGACATATATCCAGCAGCGTAACATAAAAATCTGTATTTCCAGCCATTAATAATGCCTTTAATTATTTTTTTTTATATTTATGATGATTGCCAATCATATTTGGGGATGATTGGAAGGGATTAGAACCCACTATCTCCGGCCTAGTAGTAAATGTCTACTAGACTACAATTACATAATACATTTTTCACCGCAATGTTGCAAAGCGTTGTGATTCAGTATGCAGGAGGTCCGCCAGCTCGGACGGACGTGATTTAAGTTATAATAAGCGAATGTAAAATTTTATATCATTTTGCAATTTGCAAGAAAATTTATTTAAATATGACATAGTATTTGAATTTATATGATCTGAGGCACTTAGGAGTGTAAGAGGCAACGGAGTGATTCGACACTAGGTTAGGTTAAATCAATATTCGGTATAAAGCTAGTTTGATCTATGTAAACTTAAGTGGTTTCTTTCTCCATATCATTTGATATCAAATTTATTATAAACTTTATTCAATACATTTTTGTAACCACTTTTGAATTATCGAATAAATAATTGGTTACCACCTTAGCCAGCAAGGAACTCATAAGTAACGATTTTATTATTTAACAATAATATGTACATATATGTTGCTATAGTTGCACAAAAATCAAATGATCTCATTTCCATTATAAAATTATAATATAAAAAAGAAGAATTGCTTAGTAGATTCTAAATCTCATTTCATATTGTATAATCTATATATCGAGATAGGCTATAGCCCACGTGGTGCATAGCCTATAGGCTATTATATTATAACCCGTTGAACTTTTTATGTACGTACGATGAGAACATATATATATATATATATATATATATATATATATATATATATATATATATATATATATATATATATATATATATATATATATATATATATATATATATATATATATATATATATATATATATATATATATATATATATATATATATATATATATATATATATTGGTCAATGCAATGTGTTGTTACTCAATTTATTGGTCAATTGGGCTAAAAGCTCAAACAAAAATCCTGGTACGTCCAAACGTACGATTTAATAGTTTGAAATCTTTTCCACTTTGAGCAAGTATACTTTGTTCGAAAGAAGTGAATGGGCTCATATCCTATATTTATTTAATGAAACTTCATAACTTGCCTTGCTGCTATACCTGAGCTGTTTCCTCAGCTTTTTTCTCCTGTTTTATTTTAGCTTAGCAACGGTCATCAAAACGTAAGTACACAAAATCATGTACTGTATAATACTCCATCATTTACTTGATACGCTTTTCGTGTCCAGTTAAGACCAATTTAGGTTAAAATTGCCAGACGAATTCGATCCATACGTCTATTGATTTGAGCCTTGTTTTCCGATAATCGTAATATTTCTATGGGACCGGCGTAGGGTGTAATGGCAATTTGATACGCTAGACTGCGTTTTAGAATGAAGGGAATGCAACCAATGTACTGGACAGAATGCTTTATAGGTATCGGAGGTTTAATACATACTTGGATTTTTCTATATACATTGGTATGTATGGGATATATATACATGTTTAGAAATATAAATCTTTTATTTCTCTTTATTTTCATATTTCTTTTTAGTTTTGTACAAGAAATTGACTGATTAGTTCTATTGCCAACTTTTTTTTGTTTTCTAACTATCACACTTTGCTCTGCATACAGCAGGATGACTTAGTGCCAAGACTGCAATGAATTAGATTTTTTTTTTTTTGACCTCCTTATATATTTTTGACCTTGAAAAATGAAAAAAATTAAAAATCAAAATATTCTTTATTCAAATAGGCTATTGTACTTTCGAATCGTCAATTAACATAAATGTCATAAACCTATATTGTAAATTCGATTGATTATAATGACAAGTACTTTTGGACTCATTCGCTAGCGTTTGTTTTGGTTGACACACGTGTTAGTGAGAGTTTCTTATTTTAGTGTTAATTCTTTTTATTGTTCTATAGTGGAGATATTTTAAAGTTTTAAAAGGTCCCTTTTTAACAAGGTGGTTGGTTGTAGCAAGTGTTGGTTTCGTTAATAACGGTATATTAAGTAGTATAAATAAGGTAAGGTTAGTTTTTTGTATTTTCGTATTTTATAATGGATGGTGATCCTCCTCCTGAACCTCCTGATACCGGAGGTGGTAAAGTTGATGGTCAAGCGATGTCAAGAAAGAGGCAAGGGGATGATTCACCATTAATTAATGATTTTGCTGCAAAAAAAACAATTATAAATCCATCTACTGCGACACCCTCTATTCAAATTTATATGTCCACCCGTCCCTCTCCGATGGTCCTAAATCCTATATTGATACTGATAAAGGCCCTTTCATTGTATATGTGTCCAGGGAAGTTCCTGACCCAGCTGCTGGTACCTCAATTAGAGCGATTAAGTTTGGTCAATTCTTACACAAAAACAAAATAAATTGTATCACCAAGGATGGTGTTAAGAACGTTGGTCGTAATAAGATCAGCGTTCAATTCGCTGCAGCAGCATTTGAGAATTCATTTGTGACCAACCCAATAATAAGTCTATGTAAGTATGTTGCAGTAATACCTACATTTGTTATTACCCGCATGGGTATAATTAGAGAGGTGCCAGTTGACTTCTCGTTAGACGAGCTTGTGGAGTCTTTGGTTTTTCCCTCAGGTTATGGTCAAGTACTGAAAGCGCGAAGACTTAACAGAAAGAGTGTGAGTGAGGGGGTGACTACATGGATCCCGACCCAGTCGGTTGTAGTTACTTTCCGAGGACAAGAGTTGCCTGATAGGGTCTTTTCGTATCATTCCTCTCTTCCCGTCGAACCTTACAAATTCCCTACTATCCAATGTCTTAATTGTTGCCGTTTTGGACATATTAAATCACAATGCAGATCTCAGCCAAGGTGTTACAGGTGTGCCCAGTCTCATTCTGGTGATGCATGTGACACAGCCAAGGAGAACTCAAATTGTTTGTACTGTAGCAGTAAGCACTTTGCCACAGATAAGGACTGTCCTGAGTATGCAAGACAACAATCCATTAAAATTGTGATGTCTCAAGAGTGTATCTCATACATTGAAGCATCCTCTCGTTTCCCTTCTGCCCAACGTTCCTATGCAAATATTGCTAAGGAAATGTTCTCCCCTCAAATTTCCACTTCTCCTAGATACCAACAATCCAGAGTAACTCATAACCCAACAACTCCTACCAAATCCTATCGCACAACTGTATTGCAATCTCCCCGTCCCCGCGCTCCTCTTGCTAAAGGTTTTGATAGACAGGCTCACCAAGCTTTGATTGGTAATTGTCCCTCTTCCCTTCCTAATGGTCACGCTCTCAATCAAGGTGTTGATAATCCAACAGTTGGTAGAAAGATCTGTTAGTGGCTCTAACAGAAACTCTTGTGAGTATTATATCCACCTGTGATGAACTTCCTTTACCGTCCAACGTTGCCCAAAACCTATTAACAATATTTAAAATCCTCAATAATGGCTCCACTGACCTTCCTGCAGTGGAATAGTAGTAGTGTTCGTGCTAAAAAGCATGAATTACTGCATATTGTTTCCCTGCACAATCCTGTCATTGTTGCCCTCTCGGAAACATGGTTGGTGCCAGACTCCCCGTTCAGGGTGTCAGGTTTCGCCTGTTTGAGGGAGGACAGAAGTGACGGGTATGGAGGTAGTGCTATCCTTATCCAGCACTCCTCTCCTTATTCTCGCATTCCTCTCCCTTCTCACAGTCAACAGATTAATGCTGTTGCTGTGAGGGCCTTTAATATCTCCTTCCTTTCTGTATATATTCCTCATCCTTCCTCTTCCCTTTTCCTTGAGCTTAAGTCTATCATTTCTTCGCTTCCTACTCCAGTGCTGGTCCTGGGTGATTTTAACACTCATCACACTCTGTGGGGGTGTTATTACTGTGATGGATTCTCGCCTTTGTTGGTGGACTTGATGACGATGTAGATCTCTGCATCCTTAATGATGGTTCACCGACTCGTAGGGTTAATCCTAATCAGAATCCTAGGACTGCTGTTGACCTTTCCTTGTCTTCTCCATCTCTTGCTTCCCTTCTATCATGGTCTGTTCTTCCTTCCTCCCATGGTAGTGATCACTTCCCAATTCTTTTATCCTTAAATAATAGATACCCTCATATTAATAATCCTCATCCGCTCCTTAAGTTCAATTTAAAAAAAGCTAATTGGTCTGAGTATGCTGACTCGGTGGATTTCATGTTAAATGATCTTCCTGAGTCTGTTGATTATGAGAATGTCACTTTTTGTTATGATCGGTTTGTTTCTGCCATTTTATCTGCAGCTGACTTACATATCCCCAAAAAACTCTCCATTCAGAATCGGGTGCCTTCCAATCCCTGGTGGGATCAGGAATGCTCTGATTCTGTCGATCGGCGAGTATCTGCCGAGGTGTCGTACGCAGCCTGTATGACAATGGAGAAGTATATGGATTACAGACGCAATGATGCAAAATTTAGGAAATTAATTTGGAAAAAGAAAAAACTTGGTTGGGTCAACTTCTGCGAGTCCCTTAATCCTCGTACCTCTTCCTTCATTGTATGGACTAATGTTAAGAGATTTCGTAGGTCTCTTAATAATGTCCCTAGTCCAAATTCCAACAATCCATCGCTATGGCTTAACAATTTTGCTGACAAATTGGCCCCACCTTTTGTACCGCCGTTTGATTTATCCCCAACCATGCCGATTGAATCTTCAGAGGAAATGGATGCCCCCTTTTCCTTTGAGGAACTCAAAAGCATCTTAGCGGATTTAAAAGACACTAGTCCTGGAGAAGACGGTGTCCCTTATTCTTTCATAGTGAGGTTAAACGAGAAATCTAAGCTTTACTTCTTAGATTTAATAAATAAAATTTTTCAATCTGGCAATATTCCTGATGCATGGAAATCCCAAATTGTTATCCCTATCCTTAAACCAGGGAAATGTTCCTCTGACCCTTCTTCCTACAGACCCATTGCCCTTGCATCAACGCTATCAAAAACTGCTGAGCGACTTTTAAAAAACCGTTTGGAATGGATAGTGGAAAGCAGAAATATCTTAGCTCCCTCTCAGTTTGGATTTAGAAAGGGGCTATGCACTGCAGATAGTCTCAGCATTTTAACTACAGACATTCGACGATCTTTTGCCAAAGGAGAGTATTTAGTGGGTGTTTTTTTTAGATGTTGCATCTGCATATGACAATGTACTTCTTCCGGTACTCAGGCAGAAATTGCATAAGCTGAGTATTCCGCCGAGGTTGGCCAGTTTCATATGTAATTTGCTAACCGATCGAACGGTATCTGTTAAACATCCGCTTCTTACTGTTTCCCCCAGACATGTCTGGAAAGGACTTCCTCAGGGTTCAGCTCTTAGTCCTCTGTTGTATAACATCTACACACATGACCTCGAATTGTCTGTTAGTAGTTTTTGTAACATCCTTCAGTACGCTGACGACATCGTCCTCTATTACAGCTCAAATTCTGTGGAGGACATAACTTACCGCCTTAATACTGCTTTGCACTATCTTATCCAGTGGTTGACTGATCATGGCCTTACATTGTCCATTGATAAGTGCCAGATAGTAGTATTTACAAAAAAAAGGAGTACCCCTAATTTTCATATTGAACATAATGGTATTCCCATCCAAGTAGCGGAGAATGTAAAATTTTTAGGCATTATACTTGATAAGCGACTGAACGGAATTGCTCACGCTGAATATCTCAGCAGAAAATGTGAAAAGGGCATTAATGCTTTAAGAGCGGTGTCCGGTGTGTGGTGGGGTGCACATCCTTATACTCAAAAACTCCTGTACGGTGCCCTTATCCGCAGTCATATGGATTATGCTTTATATGTTCTGGACCCCTTTAATAAAGTAGCCACAGAAAAGCTTAATCGGATTCAGTACAAATGCCTACGCATAATTCTAGGGGCAATGAAGTCTACTCCCACTAATGCACTCCAAGTGGAGTGTGTTGATCCTCCTCTTCCTATCCGCAGACAATTCCTTGCAGACCGATTTGTGGGTAAAATGTTACAACTTTCTTCCCATCCTTTATGGTCTAAGTTAACTGAGTTAGCTGACCTACTCCCCCGTGATAAACCATTACCATACCTGCTACACAGTTTCCTGAAGTTCACTAATTTACCTCATCCCTTGTTACGCCTCCCTTCTAATCCATTGTTTTGTACACCGTACAAAGCATTGGTCTATCATCCCTCCATCATAACAGACCTTGGCTTTACCAAGGGAGATCCAGGCACCATCACAAAATTCCAAAAGGCTGTAAATGAAAATTGGTTTAAACATCTCCATATCTTTACTGATGCATCAAAGCTTTCTAAAGAAAGCTGTGTTGGTGCAGCTTGCTGGATACCTAAATTCAAAATTATCTTACAATTTAAGTGCCCTCCCGAATCATCAGTGTTTACAGGCGAGGCTGTTGCTTTGTTAGAAGCAATCCTGTTCACGCTCTCCCACAACGTAAAACAGACAGTTATATTTACTGACTCTCTTAGCTGCTTAATGGCTATTAAGGGCAACCCGTTTCATGGTAAATTGAGATCTTCAATTGTTTTAAGGATTCGTGAAGAATTATTCTCATGTCATCTAAAGGGTTTGGAGGTCACTCTTGTATGGATTCCAGGTCACTCTGGAATTAGTGGGAATGAATCTGCAGACTCGTGCGCAAAATTAGCGATCCAGTGTGGTACTCTGGATCACTTTTCTAATTCGGCTCAGGATCTGTTGTCTCTTGCAGCCACTCACTTGGACAAGTCTTGGTCTGAATACTGGGACTTATCTAAATCTCACAAGGGTAAATATTATGCATTTCTCCAGCCGGATATACCAAAGCGTCCTTGGTTCTTCTATCAAAGATTTACTGAACGGAGGGTTATATCTACAATTTGTCGCTTACGTCTTGGACATGCATGTACACCTGTGCATCTGGCTAAGATCAGGGTCAGGGACCACTCATTGTGTGAATGTGGCTTGGACGACGGTTCCCTTTCCCATATCCTTTTCTCTTGCCCTAAATTAATCCGTCCCTTATACGATGCCCTTCCTCTCAAAGTCCCCCGTCCCCTTAATGTTCAGTGTTTGTTGATGTTTGTGTTTAGTCCTTTGTGTAAATTTTTATGTAAATATATTAAATATAATAATATTAAAGTATAAGCTAACACTTATGTAAAATATTATTTATTACTAACCTTATTTGTTATCTGTTCATATTGTAGATATCTGTTAATTTTGTTATAGGTGAAGGATTTAAACTGGATCTCTTTTAAAACATGCATTCTTCTATAGTGTAATATTAGCTCTTTTTACCGTACACTCTCTTTTGTGTGTTCTCCATTCAACGTGACATTGGCGAAGTGATTTGTGCTCCACTGGCACGCTCGAAACGCCATATATAAAGACAACAACAACAACAAGTACTTTTGAAGCAGTAAGTCCTAAAGGCATTTCTGCTGAGAAGTACTGTCCACAAATTCAACATTTGCTCTTTAAAAATATACTTTTAATAAATCTATAACAATTATTAGCTTCCCGAGCGAGCATTAACCGCTTATCATGACCCTGCGTTCTCCGTACTTTAATTTACCCATACTGAAAGTTAATTTAAATATATTCAGCTCCTTGAATGGGTATCGTATCTACAACGATTGTGTTTACAGCCAAACATCGTCCTCCTGCGCCACGATGACCTAAATAGATAAAAGTGAGTAAATCTGAATAAAACGTTCATTCAAAAGTAAAAGGCATATATAAATGACACTTAGTGTAACGGTTCGTTAGAATTTGTGACCAAACAAAATGGATGGGTTCACGGACGGACGGTATCTACCTAATGGCTAATACCTATTTTATATATAGCGTGATTTTTTTTATTTAGATAGTTTAACGATAAATGTTTCCGTCATCCATGGACTGTTAGCAACGAAATTGAGAATGGAGTGTTTCAACATTAGATTTTTCTCTGTCTACCCTAATTTATACGGAAGACGTGTAAAACTATGAAAAGATTTTTCTTACTAATATTCTCATACTTAAATTCTCTGCTCAAAAAATGTTTTTTGTAAGAAATAATCTTTAAATATATAATAGATCTTAGTCAGTCACGTTTTATATATACTAGGGGGTATATAGGATAGGCATGCAGCATCTAGAACCAGAACAGGAGGAAATTCAAGAGGTCATTTATTTTTTTATTATTTTTAAAGTGTTAATCCATATTAAAGATTGAAAAATATGAAAAACAAAAACATTAAAAAAAGTCGTAAAATTTTACCCGCTGCGTTCAAAATGTTTTAGTCTTAATAGATTTTAGAAGTAAGTTTCACGACATCACCAATTGAGTAGTGGCAACAGAACTCCACTTCATAATACCCAAGCAGAGAAATAAAAATGTCGAATTATCCCCATTTAGGCTCAATGAACCTACAACCAGAAGCTAGCCCATTGCCCATATAGTCTATCGCTGTATAAAATTAAGACTACAAATACATTACTAGAGCTATTTGTTCTCATGCTGACTAGATGGATATTAAGAAAAACATATTTTCTATTCAAATTTTAGCTTATAACGTTTCGTGTCTCAATTTTAAATCCAAAAAGACGATATTGTACCATTATCACGTAGAATGTCCAGTTACCGTAAATAGGAGAATGGATGGCTTTAGGGCTACCATATTTCTGGTACCAATTTATTTGACCAAATAAGATATCATTCTGTATTTCTATTACATGTATAACGTATATATATTTATATACATTATACATGAAGAAATATTATACATATATAGAAAGCGGGGAATGGAGTGTCTTAACACTAGGTTCCTATTGTTCCCTCTGCCTACCCTGCCATGTGCGGGATACAGCGTGAAGCTAATTTTTTTTCTTATATAAATTTATTGAAAGCATTAGCTTTTTCACGCGGATTTGCACGTTATTGCGCGGATTATTATTATTAAAAAGTAAATGATACTCATATTATTCGTGGTGCAGACAAACAGGTTTCAACTATAATGCGATATTTCTGAACTCTACTTTAATTTTTTTTTTTAAAACAGCGACTACGTCCACGTGGACTTTAATCCATAGCCTTATTGTTGCTCCACTCATATTAGTCATGACGTTGTATATGTAGCTTGTAGCCTTCATCAATACATTGACTTTTCGACACATATAAAAAATCAGTTCGAACCAGTCGTTCCTGAGATTAGCGCGTCCCAACAAACTAACGAACATACAAACCCTTTAGCTTTATATTATTTAAATTCTTCGCTCTAGAAGATGTTCCCAGCGTTAAGTTTCACAATTCAACATGAAAGCCATCAAATTTGGGGAAAACGTGCAGATGGATAGATTATAATCGAGGCAATAGCTTATGTAGTACTGATAAGATGAATAACACTCGTATCCAAAAGGCAATTTCAACTGACTTGAGAGCGTCAAAAGTTTTCCTATTATAGTTAATTGTCTTTATGTAAACGAAGATGTTCTCGCCTCACTAAGATACCTACGTATTTAAGACAAATCAGTGGAAATGAAATCGACAAGGCGAAGTTAGATTTGTTGTTTAAATTTCTGGTGACTTAAATAAATCGTTTGGAATTTGGGATTTTCGTTGATAAGATGTTTATTTGCTTTGGATTTGGCGTGAGTTTATTAATTTGGATTAAGCTTAGTGATAACGTAAATTTAATTTCTTTACCTCGCTTTGTAATTTGGCGTGGTGGTGGTGGTGGTGTACCAAAACAAATATTCCCTCTATTTCCCGCATATAGCAGGGTAACCAGAGGGAACCTAGAGTAAAGATACTCCGTTCCATATTTTCTGCACTGCAATTTCTGCAATTTCTGCAATTTTGTAAAATTTGAGACATTCTTCATATAATTGAACGAGCTAAAGCTCTAATGCTCTAGTACTACTACTAAAAATGTAAATGTTTTGTTTCCCGTTCCAGTTGGAATTTCAATAAATCTCTCCTTGGTACTACTCTACACTCTCCAAGAACTTTAATGCCTAAATTACAGGCTTCTAAGCTGCGTAATTTTGGATGTAAGTTGTGCTGTCCAGTCACTTAGTAACGGAAGAATTAAAAATATATAAAAAATTCTATGAACCTTCATTCTAAATACAAATTCTCTTTAATGGAATATGAATCCATAACTACTATTTTAAGAAGACATATATCCAGCAGCGTAACATAAAAATCTGTATTTCCAGCCATTAATAATGCCTTTAATTATTTTTTTTATATTTATGATGATTGCCAATCATATTTGGCGATGATTGGAAGGGATTAGAACCCACTATCTCCGGCCTAGTAGTAAATGTCTACTAGACTACAATTACATAATACATTTTTCACCGCAATGTTGCAAAGCGTTTGTGATTCAGTATGCAGGAGGTCCGCCAGCTCGGACGGACGTGATTTAAGTTATAATAAGCGAATGTAAAATTTTATATCATTTTGCAATTTGCAAGAAAATTTATTTAAATATGACAGTAGTTTGAATTTATATGATCTGAGGCACTTAGGAGTGTAAGAGGCAACGGAGTGATTCGACACTAGGTTAGGTGTAAATCAATATTCGGTATAAAGCTAGTTTGATCTATGTAAACTTAAGTGGTTTCTTTCTCCATATCATTTGATATCAAATTTATTATAAACTTTATTCAATACATTTTTGTAACCACTTTTGAATTATCGAATAAATAATTGGTTACCACCTTAGCCAGCAAGAAACTCATAAGTAACGATTTTATTATTTAACAATAATATGTACATATATGTTGCTATGGTTGCACAAAAATCAAATGATCTCATTTCCATTATAAAATTATAATATAAAAAAGAAGAATTGCTTAGCAGATTCTAAATCTCATTTCATATTGTATAATCTATATATCGAGATAGGCTATAGCCCACGTGGTGCATAGTCTATAGGCTATTATATTACACGTTGAATTTTTTTATGTACGTACGATGAGAACATATATATATATATATAGATATATATATATATATATATATATATATATATATATATATATATATTATATATATATATATATATATATATATATATATATATATATATATATATATATAATTATATATATATATATATTATATATATATATATATATATATATACTATATATCTATATATATATATATATATATATAGATATATATATATAATATATATATATATATATATATATATAATTATTATTACATTATAACCTCTGAGCCATGACAGCTTTAAACAAGTACAGATATAAAGTTAAAATGAAAGCCTGCCCTTTAAAACCCTAGTATCTGGTGACCCATCAAATTAGATAACGTTTGGTCAGGTGATAAGACTTGAATTACTGATGTCAGAACATATTTAAGACATGCTCGAACAAATGTGATATTTTGGGGTCAATTTTTTCTCGCATTCCGTATATTTTAGTTACTTTAAAAGCATCATGGCGGAGTGAGCTTCTGAAGCTTTTGACAGTCAGTGAATGTAATCGCAATAGTCATATTTAAATAATTAAAAGCTATCATCTAAGTGTGTAAATGCAATAGTTCTGGGTTTGATTACCACTCGGGGGGTGTTAATTGATATTCATTTTCTCTAGTACACTTGATAAAGCGCGACGTTGAGTTCCGCCTCTCAATACGAAATGTCCTGAACTTGGCGAAAACGAAGAACAGAGAGATTTAATACTAGATTTAATTTCCCTATATTGTTTTTTAAACGTAACACTGTATGCTTTTATGTTAACCAAGAGAGATTATGTATCTGTGACCAAAGTAAATTGTTCCTCCTCATTGAGAGAGAAGTGATTGATCACTATATCTAGGTCCTCATTTTCTTATCCCTAAGTGAAAAGATGATATATTAAACTAAAATCTGACCACTAATTATTATATAAAGGATATATTGAAACTAACTCTCGTAACTAAATCATAAGGTTTATCTTTGAAATTTCTTACAAACTCACCGACACTACTTCTACAGACCTTTATCAAGTTGTTAATTTAAATAAAATAACAAAGTTTGAAGGGAGCTTATGCAAATAGAAAACTGATCTAGAACTTTAAATGCCACAAGGCGAACTTTACGACGGTCTAAATTAGTAACTGACTTTAGTTTATTTTTTCTTTGTGACATATTTTTATGTTAAAATATTTTGCGGAATGCAGACAAAGTCGAGTGATTACATGCTGTTTGAAATTATAATAAAATAAGAACTTGAAATATTGAATAGCACAGATGGTTTACATATACATTACATAGCTTTACATGGACGCTTCGTCCATAAGTATCAGATAGTTCTCACCGTGGAGTGTCGGGCTAGAATAACACTCCCCCATGCCTCCCCGTGGGTGTCGTAAGAGGCGACTAAGGGGCAAATTAAGATGGATGGGCAGCAGCATCCCCTCTTTTTTATATAAAATTAACATCAACTGCGCTCGCCAACACGCCTGCCCAGCGTGGCGAGTATTGGGCATCTACAACCTATGAGTGTGCGAAGTAAAAATAGGCCCCCAGTTCTCGGCAGACCCGCTAGACCTGACCAAGGTAGCGGTCGTGGTGTCGGTGGGTCGGGGGGTGCTAAGAATCTCCGGGTTACGGCAGGCTACCATAAACGACAATTTTATTTGGCAACGTATAATGGACGTTCGATGAGACTGGACGAACATCTCGCCCAACTAGAAGTAGAGTTAAGTCACATTAAATGGCATATTCTTGGTTTATCCGAAGTCCGAAGAAAGGGGAAGACACGATAACCTTGGATTCAGGCAACTTACTCTACTTCCGTGAAAGAGATCAAATCTCCCAGGGAGGAGTCGGATTTTTGGTCCACAAGTCTCTCATAAGCAATGTTGTGGAAATCAGTAGTGTTTCGAACAGGGTGGCTTACCTTGTCCTCAAGCTATCGA
>JAXRJS010000185.1:0-22500 GCA_037127375.1 Dione juno | reverse complement strand
CGAAGAAGCTAGAGATACCTTGCATACCAGAGTTGGCAGGCAAATATGTCCTGATAATATAGTCGAGATAATGCTGTCGTGCACATCATCTTGGGAAGCAATAAACGACTACGCAAGGGATGTCCTAAAAGACCTACGTAGGAAAGAGCAAGCTCGGAAAAGTACAAATATTTAAATACACCACAAGAGAAAAAGCTGTTTGCTAATCGTCCCCCCGTGAAGTAATGCCTTACGGCCATCCCACGGGGAATAAGATGCTAAGAAGTCTGAGGGTTTTTTAGTCGGTAGAGGCCAACCATAGGCGAGTCCGACATACGGGGTCACTGAGAGACTAGACCTTATGATACGGAAGCGTATTTTTCCCTCGATGAAAAAAAAAAAAGAACACACACACACACACACACACACACACACACACACACACACACACACACACACACACACACACACATACACATACATATACATATACATAATATATGTAAAAAAATCTAAATAAGTGTGCTTAAGTTGACGTAAACTAAACTTTCCCACAAAGTAATTTCACAATTTACGCAAGTATGGAAACACCTGTGGAACAGCTGCTTAGAGGTATGGATGAACTATCTTCGATGTTTTCTTCACGCATGGGTGAGTTTGAAAAAAATCTAGCTCAGCCTGGTACTACTACCTCCACTCCCACCGTAAAAGCTTTGACTTCAGACTTCCAAACATTTAAAGCTTTTGTGTGGAACGCACTCAGTCTCTTAAAGTCACAAGTCGAGTTGGTTGTGCTTGATATGGACCGCTTGGAGACTCATTCCAGGAGAAAGGTTCTATTGCTCCATGGCATTAACGAAGATAAGGATGAAGACGTCTTGCGGAATACAATAGAGGTATTATTCAGCCACATGAAGTTGTCGGAAGTGAATCCCGCATCTATCGAGTCATGTTACAGACTCGGCGCTAAAAAGAGCTCAGCCAGGCCTGTGCTTGTTAGATTTTCTAGTCAACAGTTACGCTCCAACGTGCGGAAGGCAAAAACTTTATTAAAGAGCACTAAAATAACCATGACAGAATTTTTAACTAAGTCGCGTCAGGAGGTGTTTATAGCAGCTCGTAAACACTTTGGCCTAAAAAATTGCTGGTCTGCCGATGGAAAGATAGTCATATTACTTGCAAATAAATCGAGAGTTAAAATTTCCTCCTTGCTTGAACTCAAACGGTTAATTCATCAAAATCCTCATACGAAACCTGCTAACAACAACTAGCCGGGTATTTGCACTGTTTACGCCTTTTCAATTTAGCCGCTTTATATCCTTAGTAGTTCTTATAATCACGATTGCCTCCATTTAACCTATTATCTATTATTTATTTACTCTTGTAATATTAACTTAGGCAAGAATTTTAATTGTATACTGTCAAACTGTTTCAAATGTAAAATTCTCAGATTTTTGTTATTAGTATTAACACAAGTGTCATTGGTCTTGTGTTAATTTATGCCACAGATTATAACTTTTATTTATTTTTTTTTTTCATACTGTTTGTGTATATACAGATAATGATCTGAGTGGTGTATACAGATAATGAACTGTCATAGTATTTGTTTTTACTACTGTTTTGATTTAGTACTTTTTTTAAAATTTGTATTAACTACATAGTGTAAATTTATTTGTTAGTCAACTTGTGCACGTGGTTTTACTCGTAAATTTGATGTGTTTTTTTTAAATGTAAAAATATTTGTAATTATATTACATATTGTAATTTATAAATATTATATTATTATTTTTATTTTTATTAATTTGTAACTATATACATATATTTATATCATTTATTTTTAAAAGGATTTATTTACTAATAGACTTGGATATAAGATCAATTGGGATATAGTACCCAAGGTTATGTACTCGGGAACTCATATTCCGTACCATGACAAAGTTAAGAATTTGGGACTAATTATCGATAGCAACTTAACATGGAGATCTCATATTAACGAACTTAGTAAACGCATGCATTTTTCATTTCATTCTCTCAAGCGTCTCCAATATTTTCTTCCTCATAAGACCAAAATTATGCTTGCGCAATGTCTGCTTTTACCAATTCTTGATTACGCCGACGTTTGCTACTTGGATGTAAATGAGGAGCTACTTAGCAAATTAGAGCGCCTACAAAATCTCGCGATACGTTTCATCTATGGTCTACGGAAGTATGACCATGTCTCTCAGTTTCGCGCACAGCTTAATTGACTCCCATCCGTTTTCACCGTGATATGCATATCCTTTCCCTCCTTTTTAAAATACTTAATTACCAAAATTTTCCTACCTACCTACGTTCCCGTTTCAACATCCTGCCTACTCCCACCCGCTCAAGAAGGTCTTATGTAAAACCAATTCTTGACATCCCAAAAAGTAACACAAAATTCCTACAAAAGTCCTCCGTATATGCCGCATCGATTTGGAACAAACATACATCATTTAATACTTTCAGGCAGCACTTAAAAAGTAAAATATTGTATAACGATGTATGTGTATGTGTATATATGTGTATATATATATATATATATATATATATATATATATATATATATATATATATATATATATATATATATATATATATATATATATATATATATATATATATATATATATATATATATATATATATATATATATATATATATATATAATATATATATATATATATATATATATATATATATATATATATATATATATATGTATATATATATATATATATATATATATATATATATATATATATATATATATATATATATATATATATATATATATATATATATATATACATATACATACACATATATACACATACACATACATCGTTATACAATATTTTACTTTTTAAGTGCTGCCTGAAAGCGTGTGTGGGTGAAGGTGATAAATATAGCGGGATGACAGAAATGTGCAAAAGAAATGTACATTTATAAATACATACATACATACATATACCCATATACAAATAACATACATACATATATATATATATATATATATATATATATATATATATATATATATATATATATATATATATATATATATAATATATATATATATATATATATATATATATATATATATATATATATATATATATATATATATATATATTATATATATATATATATATATATATATATATATATATATATATATATATATATATATATATATATATATTGTTGATGTTTTTAGAGAAATCCAAACATTTTACCAAGATTTATTAAATTAGGCGATCAAATAGTTCAAGAATTTGTGTTTAACAATCCTGATAATAATTTACTTAATATTGCCGTCGTAAATGGTATTTTAAATAAAGTAATAGGTTCAGCAGCCCGTTTAATCAATACTAGTGGTATCCCATCAGACTGGAGTGGCATTCGTAAGTCGCTTATTAATAATTTCTCGGACCAACGAGATGAAACCGCACTGTACAATGATCTCTCTCTCTTAACACAAGGATCAAATAGCCCACAAGAATTTTATGAACGTTGTCAAAATTTATTTAGCACAATAATGACATACGTTACATTACATGAAGAAATTTTGACTACCATAGAAGCTAAAAGAATTTTGTATCAAAAATTAACCCTACAAGCCTTTTTAAGAGGGTTAAAAGATCCCTTAGGCTCACGCATACGATGTATTAGACCTGAAACCATAGAAAAAGCTTTAGAATTCGTACAAGACGAGCTAAATACAATATATTTACAGGCTCGAAATGAACCCGAAAGGACTAGGCACCCCCAGGCCTTTTCATCTCACCCTTTTAAGGTAAATCATAATTTTAATTTTAATACACCACAATTTAGACTACCTATTCAAACTCACAGTCAATCTCGTAACCATTTTGTGACAAACCCACAACAGTTTTCACCCAAACAACAGCTAGGCCCAGGTCCTTCACGTACGCAACAAATGTTTAGGGCTCCACCTCCAAATTATAGTCCCCATAACGCATTTAAACCACCCCAGCGTAACATCGTTCCGATATTTAATTCGACATCTCAGTCAGCTCGCCCTATGAGTGGCATTAGTCACTTTGTTCCTAGGAATTTACCACCCACAGGAAATATTGCGGGACACGATTGGAGAAAATTTGGACATCCACCTCCAACTAATTATTTCAAAACTAGGGAAATGAATTTCCATGACAGTCAGATTTACGATCAAAATTACGACTATTACGACTTTTACGACTATTACTACGATAATGACTATACTAATTATTATACTTACGATGACTATAGTAACGAAAATTTAGAAGATAATTATAATATGGAAGAATTATCCCAAAATCCACATCATTTTTCCACTCAATGCGTATCAAATGAACCCTCAGTAGGAAAGCCGTCGTCATCAACCCCTTCTGACAAAGAGAATTTTCGGGAAATCAAAATATTAGACAAGCCAAAATAGAAGTTAATCTTCAAACTCAGCGTCAACTCCCTTATATACAAATTAAAAATCCCCCTTTAAAATTACTTATAGATACCGGTGCAAATCAATCTTTTATTAGTCCAGCTGCAGTAAAGAAGTATTTCAAAAATTTTCCTTTAAACCACGATCCTTTCGAAGTGAGTAACGTACACGCTGTAAGTAGACATAAGTATTCAGTAACTATTCCTTGTTTCTTTGAATTTAATAATGAAGATAATATTACATTTTTTATATACAAATTTCACGATTATTTTGATGGATTGATAGGTACAGACTTATTAGATAAATGGGAAGCGACTATTGACTATAAAAGAAAATCATTTATCACTAAAGACGCTTCGAACCCCATTCAATTATATAATTCGCGAAATGTAAATTTGTATGAAAATATTATACCAGCAGGCACCTCAAAATTATTAAAATTACCGATTAATGTTCATGAGGGTGAAATTTTCATCCCGGAACAAACAATTTCTAGTTGCATTATAAAGGAATGTTTTACGTGTGCTAAAAAGAATAGAGCTTTTTTAGAGATTTACAACCCGAGTCGCAATGACATAATTTTTTCTATCGATAAACCTATCCGCGCGGAATTATATAACATTGAGTATGAGGGAACCGAGCGGTTGTTAGATCGCGAAAAGGAAGTTCGATCCCGTTTACGAACTAGCCACTTAAACGAGGAAGAACGAATTAATTTAGAAACTCTTTGCGGTCGCTACGCGGACATATTTTATTTAGAAGGAGAAACGTTAACGTTCAGTCATCCAATAAAACACTCAATTAAAACTACAGATGAAGTACCAGTATAAACTAAAAGTTATAGATATCCTTTTATACATAGAAACGAAGTTAGGGATCAAATTCAAAAGATGTTAGACCAAGGAATCATTAGGCCTTCCGATTCAGCTTGGAGCTCTCCAATATGGGTAGTTCCGAAGAAAAATGACGCTTCGGGGAAAATAAATGGCGTCTTGTTGTAGACTTCCGTAAAGTTAACGAAAAAACGATAGATGATAAATATCCTATCCCGAACATATCTGATATTTTAGACAAATTAGGTAATTGTCAATATTTAGTACATTAGACCTTGCAAGTGGGTTTTATCAAATCGAAATGAACCCCGCTGACATTTCTAAAACGGCTTTTAATGTAGAGCATGGGCATTTTGAATTCTTAAGAATGCCCATGGGCTTAAAAAATGCACCCTCAACGTTCCAAAGGGTTATGGATAATGTTTTACGTGGTTTACAAAATAATATCTGTTTAGTATATTTAGATGACATAATAGTTTTTTAGCACTTCACTCCAGGAGCATATTGTAAATTTAGAAAAGGTTTTTAAACGATTACGCGAGTCAAATTTTAGAATACAAATGGACAAATCGGAATTTTAAAGAAAGACAACGGCATATTTAGGACATGTGATTACGGGAGAAGGAATAAAACCCCAACCCTGATAAAATATCCGCTTATTGAAAATTACCCTATACCAAAAACAAGTACGGAAATAAAAAGATTTATAGGTCTCCTAGGGTACTACAGAAAATTTATTCCAACTTCGCTAGAATTACAAAACCAATGACTCAATGTTTGAAAAAAGGCTATAAAATTACTTTAAATCAAGAATATACAGACTGTTTCGAAAAATGTAAAAAATTATTAGTTAATGACCCCATCCTCCAATATCCCGACTTTTCAAAGAATTTATATTGATACAGACGCATCTAATTTCGCTATAGGAGCTGTACTCTCACAGGGACCCATGGCTTGACACAACCCATAGCATATGCCTCTAGAACTTTAAATACTAGTGAAATTAATATACGCACAATTGAAAAGGAACTTATTGCGATAGTTTGGGCTACGAAATATTTTCGGTCCACATTTATTTGGTCGGAAGTTCAAAATTTTACCGACCATAGACCACTTCAATGGGTTATGAATATAAAGAATTCGAATTCTAGACTAACTCGATGGAGGCTTAAATTAAGTGAATACTGATTTTACTGTGGTTTATAAGCAGGGAAAATACAATAGTAATG
This sequence comes from Dione juno, assembly GCA_037127375.1. Lineage (NCBI taxonomy): Eukaryota > Metazoa > Arthropoda > Insecta > Lepidoptera > Nymphalidae > Dione > Dione juno. The sequence goes on along the minus strand of JAXRJS010000185.1, from coordinate 15,993 downwards.
CCGATGCGTTATCCCGTGTAGAAGTGCATAATGAAGAAGTATATTCAACCGCTGTAAATCACTCGGAAAAGTCCTCTTCTAATTCTCAAACAGCAACTTTACATACAGACTTAGAAAACCCCATTCTAGAAATCCCAATAACAGACGACCCCCCCCTAAACAAATTCCATAGGCAAATTATTTTTAATATAGCAGGTGACATTAAAAGTAGGCCCGTAGTATCGAAATTGTTTGAAAATTATATAAGAACCACTGTGTCGATTTCAAGCTCAAATTTAGAAATGACGTTATAATGCGGTTAAGGAATATGTAAATCCTAAGGTAAAGACTGGCATTTTAATTAACCCCCCCATTAGGTAGGTATAAGATAATTCCTGTAATACAAATAATTTTAAAAATTCTGCAATGAACCTACTTCTTACTAAAATAGAATTGGAAACTGTAAAAGATTATTTAAAACAGCAGGAAATAATTAAAAAATATCATGAAGGTAAAACTAACCACGTGGAATAAATGAAAGTTATTTATCTCTGTCAAAACGGTATTTTTGGCCAAAAATGAAAGAACAAGTTTTCAAAATACATTAATGAATGCTCTATTGTGGACAGGCGAAGTATGACCGAAAACCCCATTAAGCAAAATATCAAATTGTACCCCCCTCCAACCAAACGTTTACTATAGTTCACCTAGATTATGAGTGTAGAAAATCAAAAGTATTTAACAATAATTGGACGCTTTCTCAAAACTACGCACAGGCATATTCTCTCGGGATGCTACTGCGATTAGTGTTGTACCAGGGTTATTATCTTTTTGTACTCATCACGGAGTCCCCCATTACGGTCGTAACCGATAGAGGTCCCGAATTTTCAAATCAATTATTCTTAGAATTTTAAGATTACACCGAATCATTCATCTAAATATTCCCTTATACACCTAACGACAACGGACTAGGTAGGAAAGGCTTCATCCACACTATTAGAAATATAAGAATCCTTAAATTAAGTCAAAAGGCGAATCAGTCGTCAATCTCATGCCTTATGCTGTCTTAGCCTATAATAGTTTCTATTCATAGTTTCACCTAAATTGCAGACCGATAGATATTTATCACTGGACACTTTGATCCTCGTGACCCCGTAGATATAGATTTCACAGAAGCACTAACTACAACAGATATACTAGACCATCGTGACCGTAGGAAAAAAAGTTTAACGATATTATTAACGACTCCTCTTTTACATCGACGAACCCAAATAATTGAAAATTTACAATAAAATAGAGAACTCCGACGAGACTATTTACTACCTGACCAACAGATATTCATTCGAAACCTAAAGCATCTCGACAAAAACTTGCCCCTCGTTTTACCACAGGATAATGTTTTAGTGACCCTACCCATACACATTTACACAAAAAAGAAACGACTACCAGTTGCAAAGACTAGACTTAAAAGAGTACCTAATAGTGCTCGATTGTTACAGAATGACGATCCTGATATCGACCCTGACAAAAAGCAGAAGAGATTAGTTTTAGTAATTTGGAATAATGGACCGGGAATCTTACCATTCAAATTGGGACCCGCACAAGTCATATCCCACTATCATTCCTTTGTCCAATGCGTAGATTTAGCTAAAATTCAATATAGCTTAGATTCTGTTAAGTTACAAATAATGAATACTAAGCCTATTCTTAGAAATAGAACGCTTTCCCCTTTTTCAAATGCATACTCAATATCTTAAAGTTAAATTAGAAACCGATTCTCAACAGCTAAAAACCTTTGAAGTCAATCGTGTTAAGAGAGGACTCATTGACGGTTAGGGTCAGTAATAAAAAGTACTTTCTGGTAATCTCGACTATACGGACCGCCATATAAGTATAACAAAGCCATTAATTACTAGAGCAAAATAATAATTACTGATAAGAAATTAATAATCATATTAGTTTGAGTAAAAACTGGATGTCTCCAAATACTGATATCTTAAATAGGTTAGTTAGTAATCAAAAGCAGTTAGAATATTTAGTTAAGAATTTAACGATATTAAAAATGAATTAGAAAATGACTTTGTAACTTTTATTGGAATTAACTCAAATTTTCTTAATTTTGGGAGATAACATAGAAACTATTTGGTAACGAATTATATCGATTGGAAAATTTACTCCCATTTATTCGAGCTAAAAGTAATCATCACTCTATGTTCACTTTTAGTATGTACCAGGATATTATAAGTAAATAAATACACTCTATAAGAAAAATGAACTTTTAAATATTAGTTTTAGAGATTATTTCGATGTAATACAAGTAGGATACTATTATAGTGCTAGAGATATTATTTAGTTTACAAATTTCCGATTGTCTATCCTCAAAATTATATTTTATATCACTTGTCCCCTGTACCAAACGTGAATCATCAAATCCTTATCCCTCCTCAACCTTATATAGCAATTCACGAAAAAGATTTTATGTACATAGAGGCTGAATGCCCGAAGATCGGTGAATCATACTTATGTGATCATAACTAAACTACAAACAAGGAAAACAGCTAGATTGTATGAGCGCCTCATAACGACACAGCAGCTGCAAAGTTCCTGTAGTACACATCGATTATCCTTACTACAGAAGCAAATCGACACGTGGACGACAGACATTATACTACACCATTACCAGAACCAACCTAAATTGAAACTATCGTGCAACCAGCAGAAATACATAAAAATGCAGGGAAGCTATCTCGTAATGTTACCAGCAGGATGTTCTATCCAAAGTACGCTATTTACTTTAATTAATAGCAAATAATAATATAAAAGGACACAGCATTGGAAATTATTGATTTAACAAGTATTAATACAACAAAAAAGAAAAATTCTGAAATAACATGAAACTTAACTCAATAAATTGACCGAATCTGAAGCAATAGAAAAATCTCCGCACAACAATCTATTTCAACAATATCTACAACATCTGACTAGCCTTTAATATATACCGATTCGCTATATGGAATAATTTTGACAGCAATAAATAAACTATCTTCATTATAATTGCTAAAATTCGTAAGAAAATTACTTAAACGAAGAGCATCAACCGCAAGGGAAATATCGAAGAAAGAAGCTGCAACCCCAGATCCAGTGGAACATATACTCCAGCACTATTCGAGATCCAAGGACACTGAATAGGTGCTGTTTCTTCAGGAGGGAGGTGTTACGTTCCCACACTACCCGGGGATCGCTTAGCCAGGAATTCGCGTAACTTGTTTACTGCATTCCATCAAATCTAAGAATTGTACCAGCAAGTAATGTAAAACGTAGTGTCATTTTTCATTCAATGTTTTTGTTCATGTTAGTTTTAATATTAAAATAATTCTTCACTCTTGTTTTTCTCACATCGAGCAAGCAGTCACCATTTTAGTTAATAATTTTAAATTGTAATTTTTTAATAAAAAAATTTAAAAATTTTTGGGTTTTTTTTTTGGGATCCTAGGGTTTTGGGCCCCCCCGTATAAAATTTAAATTGTACATTTCTTTTGCACTTTTCTGTCATCCCGCTATATTTATCCTTCACCCACACACGTTTTCCGGGCCCCTTTAAAAAGTAAAATTTTTGGTAAAACATTATGGTTTTTGGTATATAGGGGGTATGTATATGAATATTATATAATATAATATATATATATTTATATATTTTATATTATATTATATATAAATAAACCCATTTTCCCACTAACATACATGGGGAAAACAATTTTTTACTTTTTAAGGGCCTGAAAGTTTTAAAATGATGAGTTTTTTCCCAAAATCGATGGGCCCTATACGGAGGATTTTTGTAGGAATTTTGTTTATTTTAAAGGATTTTAAAAGGGGGAAAAGGATTTTGCAATCAGGGTTTAAAAAAATTTGGGGGGAAATAATTTAAAGGGTTTGTGGGGGAAAAACTGGGGAAGCCCATGGTAAAGATTTCCGTAGACCATAGTTTAAACGTACGCAGATTTTTAGGCGCTCTAATTTGTGTAGCTCCTCATTTACTTCCAAGTAGAAACGGGGGGCGTAATCAAAAGGGGTTAAAACGACTTTTGGGCGGGGGGGCATAATTTGGGGTCTTATGGGGAAAAAAAATTTTGGGAGAGGGTTTGGGGAAATAAATAAAAAAGCTTTCTTTAAAACAAATTTCGTTAATATGAATCTCCATTTTTAAGTTGAAAAAATCGAAAATTTAAACCCCAAAAATTCTTAACTTTTCAGGGGTACGGAATATGAGTTCCCGAGTCCCAAACCCTTTGGGGAAACAAAATTTCCAATTTTGATCTTATACCCCAAGTCTATTACTGCTGATAAAATTGCTTGTGACTTTTTTGGGTTTAACTAAAAGACCGAAATTTTTCGGGCCCCGGGCTTTGAAATCGCAGCTAAATCTTCTTTTAAAAATGAGCAGGGGGGTTTCTGGCAACCCTTTAAAGTAGCCATGTCGTACAATTGTAAATCATCGGAAATACAGAGGGAAAGGAGAAGAGGGACTTTTGAAATATTGTTAATAAAAAGAGAGAATAGAAGTGGAAAAAGGGATCCAAATTTGGGAAAACCCCCCAACCCCTGTGAGATCTTGCCAACTGAGGGTATTACATTGGCTTTCCCCCGGCATTGTTTTGGGCCCGAAGAGATAAGAGAGAAACCAGTTTAAAACCCTTGTAGGGGGAAATGTTAACTGTACGGAGAAGCAAGAATTATATCAAAATCTATTTGATTTAAAAAGGCACTGCTGAAATCCATAGTACCTTTTGGCAGTGAGCTTGGTATTACCATGGGCGAAACGAATGTCCTCCGAATTTTTCAGCACGCAGTAGACTGTACTATAAAAGGGGGGGCGGAAACTGGGACTGGTGGGGCATAAAAAATTTATTAGGGGAAAGGGAAGGGAAAAAATTTTGATTGAAAAAGGGTTTTAATTTTTCAAGGACTTTGGATAGGATGGGAAAATGGATATAGGACATAGTCGTAGACTTTTTGGTGGGATTCGAAATTTTAGGAATGGAACGACAAAAGGGCATTTTTTTCCACTGTGTGGAAAGACATTACATGAAAATTTAAAAAAATTATGATGGGGGAAAGGGGGGCACGGGTTGCAATGTCCTCCAAACGGGAAAGGGAATAAATCTCAAGGTGAGATTGTGGGCTCCCAAAGGGGCTTTGGGTAGAAATGGGGGGCGGATATACCTCCACTTCATCCTTCTGACACGGGGTTTTAAAAAGGAAAAAGGGCTTTGATTCGGGTTAGGGCAATGTGAGACAAAAAGGCAAATTTTTGGGCGATTTTATTTGGGGATTTATATTTAAATATTGGTTTTTGTGAAGTGAAAAATTTTTAGAACTTTAAATCCACTAAAATTCGATTTTTTTCAGTGGTTTTGCCTACCCCAAAGGGCGACTCCAAGAACCCCCCAAATTTGGGCGCTTTACACAGATTCTGAAGGGTTTATTAAGTCATGAAAGGGGAAAGGGGCAGTCATTTGGCCATGAAAATAACAAGATTAGGGTTGATCGGAGATAATTTTCAATTAGAGAAGGTCTACAATTGGGAAAATTAAATTGGGCCGATGACATAGGAAAAAAATTTTAAATTGTATGACTCGTTAAGTGTTTTTAAAACCCTGGTTAGTTTTTTAGAATAAATTCTTTAGGCGGGGGCACTATTAAAGTCACTCAGGGAAAGATTATATGCTCGTTTTTGAAGTAAAAAATTTTCTAGAACACTTTCTAAGATCACTAAATAGTTCACTGTATCATTCAGGAGAATATAAGACACCCAAGAGAATTTTTTTATGGTGCCTTCTATTTCCCGAAAGAGGTATTCAAGAGACCTGCGGGTTGATTAGGGGAAAAAAAATAGTACGGCGGGAATGTTGTCACGAAGGGAAATACCAAAGCCAAAAACCCCCCCGCTCAGTGGGTTAAAATTAACCCGGGTTTTTTGGAAAAAATATTTATTATATATGAAAATTTTTTATACCCAAAATTTTTAAAATATGTTTTTTTCTATATATAAAATAAAAATTTTATATATATATTTTATATTAATCTTTTAATATATATAAAAATTAATATAGGTTTTATTTTAAAATATAAATATATATATATATAATTTTAAAACTATATATTTTATAATATATTATAATATATATTAATTTTATTTTATATATATATATATAATTAATATATATAATATATATAATATTATATATATATATATATATAAAAATTACAATATATATACTATTTTTAAAATACACACACAAATTTTTGTCATCCCCCTATATTTTTCACCCTTTACCCACTTTCAAGGTTGGGCTGGAAGGGGGAAACCGGAGAAAAAAAAGGGGGGCCCCGGGGAAAACACCGGGGGGAAGGCAAAGGGGAAAAAAGAAAAAACCAAAAAAAAAAACAAAAAAAATGGGAAAAAAAAAAAAAGGAAGGGGGGTGGGGGGTGGCCCCCAAAAAACGGGGAAATTGGGGGCTGGGAAGGGGGGGGGGACCCGGCCCCCCCCCCCAGCCAAAAACCAACTGTCCCTTTAAAAATCTTTTTTCCCAATTTTTATGGAAATGGGGTTTTAAACCCCCCCCTTTTTTTTATAATTTTTTTTATTTTTTTTAAAAATTGGGTTTGGAAAGGGCAAGATGGGGAAAGCGCCCCATTAAAACCCGGGCCCCTTCCCAATATGAAAAGGGGAAAAAATTTTTTCCTTTGGGGGGACCTTGGGCCCCCCCCCCCAAAAGGGGGGGCCCGGGGCGCCGCTAAACCCACGCGCAGCACATCGCCCTACACCTGTGTTAAATGGGCAGGGCTACCGTGTCAAGTACGGACACGGCTAAAGAAGAAAGTACCCAGAAGGAAACTCCGCTTTGCAACGTGGAATATTGGCTCTCTAACCGGACGATGCAGGGAACTAACAGATTTACTCATGAGGCGTCGGGTCCAGTGTGCTTTCCTTCAGGAAACCCGCTGGAAGGGCAATAAGTCCCGTATCATCGGACAGGGTTACCAGCTCATATACACTGGGTCTCCTTCCGGTAAAACTGGTGTAGCAGTAGTTTTATCTGAAGAGCTACGGAATGGTCTCCTCGAAGTTGACCGACGCAGCGACCGCCTGATGCGGGTGAAGGTACTGGTTGAGGGGGCTATCGCCAACTTAATCAGTGCTTACGCTCCCCAGGCTGGTTGTAGCGGGGCCGAAAAGGAGTCATTCTGGGAGCAATATGAAGACGTTCTACTCGCTATACCATCTACCGAGGTGATCATAGTTGGGGGAGACCTTAACGGTCACGTGGGTAAGGCTGCGGATACGTATGAACGTGTCCACGGTGGTTTTGGTCACGGTCGCCGCAATATAGAGGGCGAAAATATCCTAAGAACCTGTATTGCATCTGATCTGGCCATCGTGAATACGTTCTTCCAAAAGAGTCCGCAGCATCTTATTACGTATGCGAGTGGACTCCATTCAACCCAAATAGATTACCTATTGACCAGGCGGTGTCATGTTGGCAAGGTAACTAACTGTAAAGTCATTCCTGGTGAAAGCCTCACTGCCCAACATCGTCTTCTTGTCATGGATTATGTCGTTACCCCGATAAAGAAATTAGCCGAGACGCGTAAGTCTAAGATCAAGTGGTGGTTGCTGAATGGACCGATGCAGACCGACTTTCTGGCAGAGGGTGAACAGTCAAAATTTAACAACTAACACCGAAACTGCTCAGGATGCTTGGGATCGAGCTCAGTCAGCAATTATTACGGCTGGTAAACATGTTCTTGGCGTTTCTAAGGGAGGACGTATTATGGACAGGGAGACATGGTGGTGGAATGACAAGGTACAGGAGGTGATTCATGATAAGAAGACTGCATTTAAGGAGTGGCAGCGTTCCAACTCTCCTGAAGACAGACTGGAGTACATAGCAGCGAAACGTGCCAGCAAAAGAGCTGTAGCCAGAGCCCGCAGTGAAAGTTTATTACCTCTATATGATAAACTTGAAACTGTGGAGGGGCAGAAGCTCATCTACAAATTGGCACGTGCTCGGGATAAAGCGACGCAAGATATCACAAAATGTCTTTGCGTCAGAGATTCCCAGGGCAAGCTGCTTTGTAGTCATGCTTCTGTGAAGGAGAGGTGGAGAAGTTACTTCTTGGAGCTGCTGAATACTCAGCAACCGGGTAGTATTCCGTCTGAACCACCTCCTAACCTGGGACTTATTGCTCCAATAACCCTTGATGAAACTCGGAATGTCTCCGACGCATGAAGAACGGTAAGGCGGTGGGACCTGACGATATTCCGATCGAAGCGTGGAAATCGTTAGGCTCTCGTGGTGTGCTCATGCTTACTGATCTTTTTAACCGCATTTTGAACACTGGGACGATGCACATCAATGGCGGCACAGTTTTATTACCCTATTTACAAAGGAAGGGGCAGTGTTCAAGATTGCGGTAGTTATAGGGGCATTAAGATTATGAGTCACACCATGAAGCTCTTCGAGCGCGTGATTGCTCTCAGGCTCCGCCGAGAGTGTACTGTCTCTGAGTGTCAATATGGATTTCAGCCAGGATCAGGCACTACGGACGCCATTTTTGCCCTCAGAATTTTGATGGAGGCACACAGGGAAAAGAGGAGAGCTCTGCATGTGGCATTCTTAGACCTGCAGAAGGCCTTTGACTGTGTGCCACGTCAGTGTATCTGGTGGGCACTGCGATCCAAAGGGATCCCTGAATCCTATGTTGCTATTATCAGAGACATGTACAACGACTCTGTTTCTACAGTTAGGACCGCTGTTGGCGATACCAAACCCTTCCCAATTACAGTAGGGGTTCACCAAGGCTCAGCTCTTAGTCCACTTTTGTTTAATGTAGTGCTAGATACTGTCACGGCTCACATCCAGGACCAGCCTCCATGGCTGATGATGTATGCCGATGACATAGGACTCATTGACGATAACCGACTGATGCTGGAGCGTAAAGTGAATACCTGGAAGGGTGCGCTTGAGAACGGTGGTCTTAAACTGAATGTGTCAAAGACCGAGTACATGGCTTGCGGGAACCCAGACTCGAGCACCATCCACATCGGGCCTGAGCCAGCCGTTAAGTCGGAGAAGTTCAGGTACCTTGGATCCATTATGCACGAGTCCGGAGGCATCGACCACGATGTCCGCGCCCGGGTTAGCGCTGCTTGGGCCAAATGGCGGGAGGTCACTGGTGTGGTCTGCGATCGCAGAATACCGCCCAAACTCAAGGGGCTGATATACAAGAGCATGATCCGACCAGTTCTTCTATACGGCAGCGAATGTTGGCCAGCATTATCTCGGCACACTCAGGAGCTTCACGTAACGGAGATGAAGATGCTGAGGTGGATGTGTGGCGTTACTCGGGCTGACCGCATACGCAACACATTCATTCGAGGTAGTCTTGGGGTCCGTGACGTAGCGGATAAGCTCCAAGAGCGTCGTCTGAGATGGTATGGCCACGTTTTGCGCCGGCCTAAGAACTACGTCGGAAGAAAATGCCTTGATATGTCTGTCCCTGGAGTAAGACCCCCCGGACGCCCAAGGAAGCGATGGCTGGACGTCGTGACGCACGACATGAGAGCCAATGGACTAACCACTGAGGATGCTCAAGACCGTGCAAAGTGGAGTAGACTAAGTAGGAAAGCAGACCCTGGCAATAGGCCGGGATAATGCTAAGTGGAAGAAGACATACGTATACATACGTATATATATATATATATATATATATATATATATATATATATATAATATATATATATATATATATATATATATATATATATATATATATATATATATATATATATATATATATATATATATATATATATATATATATATATATATATATATATATATATATATATATATATATATATATGTATATATATATATATATATATATATATATATAATATATATATATATATATATATATATATATATATAATATATATATATATATATATATATATATATATATATATATATATATATATATATATATATATATATATATATATATATATATATATATATATATATATATATATATATATATATATATATATATATATATATAATATATATATAATTATAGCTGCCATTCATAAAATAAAAACACTAAGATGTCCCTTTTACATTCTAAATAGCAAAAATAGTGGTTTGTTGCTAAATTGTGATGTACGAGTAAAATGACAAGCGTCTTCTTAACTAAAAGTTAAGTAGATTTTGTCTTCATATTTGAAATAAAACAGTTTTTAGATTTTTTTATTTGTGACCCTTTTGTATTCAATGAACGATAAGTACAAGAACCTATTCTTCAATATTATTTGAAGTCTATTGAAATTATCTACGTAAAATTTAATAGGTAGGTATACTTCAGAAAATCGTAAAGTTAATTAAATTCTGTAATTAATCTTTCTTAAAATTAATATAAGAATAAGAAACCGCCAAACAACATGGCGGACAAATTGATAATGATTAAACATTTTACATGGGAAAATTTAATAAAATTCTAAATCTAAATTAATACATTATTGTAGTTTAGACATTATAAATAATCTAACTAAAAAGTTATTAAAGAAAATAGTAATTAGAAGTCAAATATATATGAAATGTATAAAAAAGGTTGAATATAACAATGATTACTCACACGGCATGGCACCTCCACATCTCGTCACAATAAACAATGCACATTTAAAGACATTAAACTCGAGTCGCGAACTACTCCCGCTAGGTGCTAATGCCAGCAGTTATAACTTATAAATGCCCTAATTCTGCTCTCTCTCTCTGTCTCTCTTTATTCTCCATCTACTATATGACACAACCACTTCTTAACGCTCTCCGGCACCGAGTGAATATTCATCACGCTAAAAGACATTTTCTTCTACCTTATATTTATATCGCCATTGTTGTTATACTCATGCCAAATTAGGCCTTATTTGACAGCGCGAAAGAGACTTATCGCTTGCACAAATAATGCACATGCCATAAATCATCTTTCTTGTTTTTGTTACAACTTATGTTAATTTTTATGTGAAATAGATTTTTTAGAAAAAAATTATTAATAACAAAATGTTTTAAAGTTTTACAGATAATTGTAGTTATTTCATAATATTAATATTTGATTTAACTGTGGAAAGTATACTATACATATTGTAAGTAATAAATTCAATTATACAATTTTTTAATAAATTTTAGCTTGTAATTTGAAAAATAGTACATATTTATATTATATAAAATATGAATTATTTTTGTATATATTTTTATATTTTAAGTTATTTATTATTTATAATATAATATATTTTAAATGTATTTGATTAATTAATGGTCATCCTCCCGCATGCGCTCCGCCGCCTCCTTCTGTGACATGACCTCCTCACAGAAGGAGGCTACCGCCGCCCATGCCTTCTCCCTCGTGAGCATGGCGGCGATCACGCTGGGGAGCGTGAGGTCCTCCCCGACGGCTGCCACCAGGGCGCGGCGGGGTTCGGCCCACGACGGGCACACCACCAGGGTGTGCTCCGCCGTATCCACAGCGGCCCCGCAGTGGTGGCACGCTGGCGACTCCTCCCTCCCGATCCGGTGCAGGTACGATCCGAAGCATCCATGCCCGGACAGCACCTGCACAAGACGTAGGGAGAGGGAGCCATGTCGCCGATCGAGCCAGTCCCCCAGGACGGGCCCGATGGCATCCAGCAGCCGTCGCCCAAACGGCGCGGAGATGAGGTCCTCAGCCCAATGCTGAGTGACGGCCTCCCTCATCTCCCGGCGGATTGCCTCACGCTCTCCCGGGTCCGGGCGCTGGTTCAGCGCCCTCTGACCCACCCTCCACTCGTACGCTCTGGCGAGAACCCAAGCCTCGAGCTCCCAAGGATGAGTTCTCGCCAGAACGCACGCCGCCGCAAAACTCACTGTGCGATACGCCCGTGCCACCCGCTGTGCAATGGCCCTTTGTGGCCTGCGGATGGCAGCGGCGTTCTCCCGTCGACACAGTGAGTCCGCCCATATCGGAGCCCCGTAGAGGGCCATACTCTTCAGTATGCCGGCGTACAGGCGCCGGCATTGATCGCCGGGGCTCCCGATATTCGAGAGGAGCCACGAGAGGGCACCCGCTGTCTTCAGCAAGCGCGTCGACAGGACACTGAAATGTGCGCTGAAGCGCCACTTGCTGTCGAGCACTAGGCCCAGATACTTCATCTGGGCCTTCACCTCGATGCGGGCACCCTCCACGTGGAAATGGGCGTCCGGCGGTTGGCGCTGCCGAGGTCCGTGGAAGAAAACGGCCTCGGTCTTGTGCAGCGCCACTCTTAGCCCTAGGCGGGAGATTCGATTCACCACAAGTGAACCTCCCGCCGAGGCCAAGCTGGCCGCCACTCCGAAATTTCTCCCCCTGGCAGTCAGGAGTGTGTCATCTGCATAGCAGATGACAGACGTGCCACGGGGGAGATTGCCCCGCAAGAGCCAGTCAAATCCGATGTTCCACAGGAGCGGTCCTAGAACCGAACCCTGCGGGACACCGGACTCGACGCTGTATCTGCGGAGCTCGCCCGACTTGTTGGCTAGGCGGACTATGCGACCCCTCAGATAGTCCGCCATTAGCCTCCGCAGATACTGAGGCACTCCGTGGAAGCGAAGCGCCTCAAGTACGGTGGTGTGGGGAATGGAATTGAAGGCGTTGACTATGTCAAACGACACAGCCAACAGTCCATCTCCCGCAGCCATCGCCTCCCTCACCTGTCCCTTGAGACGGGACAGGGCATCCACCGTCGAACGCCCAGCTCGAAAACCGAACTGAGCGTCCGCTAGGTCCGGGCCAATTGTGCCCAAGTGCTTGTTGACACGGGCGGCGAGGATCCTCTCAAACATTTTACCGACCTCATTGAGCAAAACGATGGGTCGGTATGCCGAGGGGGAGTCCGCCGGCCGCCCTTCCTTCCGCAGAAGGTACAATTGGCCCTCCTTCCACGGTTTCGGGAACCTCTCGCACGTCAGACACGCCCTGAAGAGGTCCCGAAACCTTTCTCCCATCTGGGATGCGGCGATGGCCACCACCTTGGCGGGGACGCCGTCCGGACCTGGGGCCGTCTTCTTTGATCGGAGGCAGAGTGCCGCTATCTCTACCTCGTCCTCCGTCACAGGGGGGACCTCCTCGGCCGATGGAGCCGCACAGCGCGGGGCGGTCATCACTGGAGGGGTGAAGTTGTCCCTGCGCGGAAACAGGGACTGGACCACCCCATCCAGGGATCGCCCATCCATGAATATGGGCGGGTCCTTGGGTTTGGCCCGAGGTAAAATGTCCTTAAGAGGGACAACATTTAGAAGGACTGGAGGAAAGGAGTGAGCTATGCGCTACCCGGGCGGTCAGCCCGGCCGAATGGTCACCCTCGGGTGATCCCGGGGAGGCTCGGCCTAGGCGACCAGCGACCTTGGTAGCAGCTCAGGAATCAGAAGGAGGGGGAAGGATGTCTCGAGGTAGTCTTCGAGCGTCCGGCGTGCCACGGAGCGATGTCTCGGATGTGAGGGTGATCCGAGGCGTCGGCTCCGTGGTAGACGCGGGCAGCTAGCTGGGTGATGTGACTCTCTAGGCTTTCGATACGGAGGTCGCGCTGAATGGTAGCGTTCCTCACGTATCTAGGAGCCTGGACGACTCGTCGGAGAGCCACATTTTGCACCGTCTCAAGAACCTTCCGAAGACTAGGTCTCGTGACGGAGTACCAAGCTGGGGACGCGTACGTTAGATGGGGTCTGACGTACGTTTTGTACAACCCCAGCCTGGTGCGGAGGGGAAGGCGGGATCGGAATAAGGGACGCAGCAGGGCTAGTGCAGCTCGCGCTGCGTGTCTGGCTTTGGCTACCTGGGCCGACATGGAAAGTTTCCTTTCTATGGAGACGCCCAGGTAGGTGACTTGGCGGGACCATTTGACCTGTTTACCCTGGAGAACAAGCGGAGGAGGCAGCTTGTGGGGCCCAAACGTAATCGCTTGGGTCTTGGCCACGTTAATCGTGAGCCTCCACTCCGCAAACCAGTCCGGTAGCAGGTCGAGGGCACGCTGGAGTTTGAGAGCCGCGTGGGTGAGGTTCAGGGACTTAGCCAGGAACGCAATGTCATCGGCATAGAGGGCCAGTGTGACATTGTCGTGAACTGCGATGTCATTGGTGTACATGGAATACAGGGTAGGAGAGATGGGACTACCCTGGGGTACCCCTGCTGCGATGGGATGGCTGCTGGATAGAACGTGGTCCACTCTAACCCGGAAGGTTCTGGCGCGGAGGAATTCGGCCAGAACCCTCACCAGGTGATGGGGAGTGCCCGCCCGAATCACTTTGTGGAGCAATCCGGGGTGCCACACCCTGTCGAACGCCTTCGACACGTCCAGGAAGATCGCTGCTGCCTTCTCCTTCCTGTTCATGGCGGCCGCTGCGATGTGGAGGACGCGTGCTAGTTGCAAAGTGGTCGAATGACCACTGTGAAATCCAAACTGCTCGGGGCGCGGTTGGAAGTGCGCCTCCAAGAGAGGGAGCAGTAGTCTCTCGAACAGCTTGGATGAGGCGTTCAGCAGGGTAATGGGTCGGTAGCCGTCGGGGCGCCTTCGGTCCTTCCCTGGCTTCGGAATCATCACTACCAGGCCTTCCTTCCATGCCCGGGGGAAATATCCCAGCCGTAGGATGGCGTTGAAAAGCCTGGTGAGTGATGATATGGTCCGCATGGGGAGATGCTGTAGTGCCAGGTTAGGCACACCATCTATCCCCGGAGCTTTCCTAGGCTTGAGCCGCGCGATCGCCTTCTTCACGCTCGACGGGGAAAAGAAGGGCGGAGGAGGACTCGGGCTAGGGGGGTCCCATATCTATGTGGAGGGTGCCCGCATCGAGGTGAAGGCCCAGATGAAATATCTGGGTCTAGTGCTCGATAGCAGGTGGCGCTTCGATGCACACTTCAGCAAGCTGTCGTCACGCTTGCTGAAGACCGCGGGTGCCCTCTCATGGCTCCTCCCTAACATAGGGAGTCCCGGTGAACAATGCCGGCGTCTATACGCCGGCATACTGAGGAGCATGGCCCTCTACGGGGCTCCGATATGGGCGGACTCACTGTGTCGACGGGAGAACGCCGCTGCCATCCGCAGGCCACAAAGGGCCATTGCACAGCGGGTGGCACGGGCGTATCGCACAGTGAGTTTTGCGGCGGCGTGCGTTCTGGCGAGAACTCATCCTTGGGAGCTCGAGGCTTGGGTTCTCGCCAGAGTGTACGAGTGGAAGGCGGGTCAGAGGGCGTTGAACCAGCGCCCGGACCCTGGAGAGCGTGAGGCAATCCGCCGGGAGATGAGGGACGCCGCCACTCAGCATTGGGCTGAGGACCTCATCTCCGCGCCGTTTGGACGACGGCTGCTGGATGCCATCGGGCCCGTCCTGGGGGACTGGCTCGATCGGCGACATGGCTCCCTCTCCCTACGTCTTGTGCAGGTGCTGTCCGGGCATGGGTGCTTCGGATCGTACCTGCACCGGATCGGGAGGGAGGAGTCGCCAGCGTGCCACCACTGCGGGGCCGCAGTGGATACGGCGGAGCACACCCTGGTGGTGTGCCCCTCGTGGGCCGAACCCCGCCGCGCCCTGGTGGCTGCCGTCGGGGAGGACCTCACGCTCCCCAGCGTGATCGCCGCCATGCTCAGGAGGGAGGAGGCATGGGCGGCGGTAGCCTCCTTCTGTGAGGACGTCATGTCACAGAAGGAGGCGGCGGAGCGCATGCGGGAGGACGACCATCTCGCAGCGCCGCTCCGCAGACGAAGAAGGGGTGGAAGGCGGCGGGCTCAACGTCCGTCCTCGTCCGCCCCAGGGGGTGATCAGCGGGCGACTGGCGCGGGGGCGCCACCGCCCGCACCTCAAGGATCACCCCACTCGTCGGACCACAATGGCCGTGCACTCCGGCCATTGTAAAGACCCCTTCCCACGCGGGAGGGGTGGGGGGGA
>JAXRJS010000184.1:0-24279 GCA_037127375.1 Dione juno | reverse complement strand
TTTATATATATTTAAAATATTAATATATATATATATATTTTTCCTTTTCCATATTTTTCCAGGTTAATCAGAGCAAGAGATCCACCTACTCTTTTTTTTGAATGCTGACGGGTTATGGGTTCAAGCTCACTCAGGGGTCTTTATAAATAATTTCATAAAATTTGCTTCAAAAACGAAGCAAATAAGGGGTTCACTTTTTCTTTTGCGTTAACTTAGATGCTTAAATTCTGTTATTTTCTTTTATGTACGGAACCCAAAAAGAACTAATACTCGTACATAATAAAAACGTATGCATTCAGTACAACAGTCAAATATATGTACATATAAATATATTGATAAATTGCCTTCTCCATTCGCATTTTCCAAAGTAAGTCTCGCCCCGAACATTTGTATGCTAACTTCTAGTTGATAGGCGGTTCGAGGGAATTATTACTGGATCGCGTTTTTCTCGATGGCTTATATACTTAAGTCGAGTCTATAATGGCGGTATTTATGGGAGAACTTTAGCAATCTTTGTTCTAAAGTGTCATTTTGTTTTAATCCTAGTAACATTGTGTATTTTGCTATAGTAACAACAGCTGGTATCATATTACTTGCTTACTACTGATGAATATGGCAGAAATTAAACACGGCGTTGAGTTCCGCAACTCAAATTACAATATTTCTAAATTCAGGTGAAAGTTCAGAACAGAGTGTATTAAAAATTGAGAAAATCGACTAATCTAATACTAAAATTTTACCTTAAGCTTGATCGTCTCGAGCAATAATAAAAAAAATATAAGCCCAATTACATATTAATTATATATTTTAAATATATATTATTTAAGTATATGTAAACTTAAAAATAATTAAATTGCATGTTCATAATTTTCACATCACTTGTGTAGAACTCCCCCATTAGAATTTTGGGACCTGATTACAGCAGACACCTGCTTCCAGCCAGTCCCTGTAGCTTTCTGTAATATAATATAGTACTACGCATATACACACGTTTCTTTTTTATTAAACATTATCCTTACAAATACGATAACTTGGTTTTGAGGCAGATTTAGATACTTTAGGTATTTCTAAGTGGTAACTGTTTATTTATTGCTGTACCTTTAAGAGTTTCTCGGTAAAAACATATCGTTTTAACCAGGCATTTGAATGCAAAGCTTTAGCATAATATCAATAGCCTGGTACTCAATTAAAAAATTAAAAAAACTTTACATAACTCTATAAATTTAACATTTTTTTTACTAAATTACATTAAATCACAATTAAATTAAACCTACAAATAAGCACAACCACTACATTACATTACATTACCAGTTTAGTTTATTTTGGCACCATTCTCTCATAGCTACTCCAATAAGTCAATATATATATATATATATATATATATATATAATATATATATATATATATATATATATATATATATATATATATATGTATGTATATATATATATATATATATATATATATATATATATATATATATATATATATATATATATATATATATATATATATAAGTTATTTCAAACATTTATCCAATGACAGATCGATCTTATCATATTTACAAACTACAGCCCGATGGAAGGACAGATGAAAAAAAATTACGTGAAACTTTTTCAATATTTACTATTGCTATCATTCATAGCGACCTTCGGATAGCCTAAAACAATTTATATTTTTATTCTTTCTTTGCAATTGGTTTTTGATGGATATTGACTTGTTTGTGTAGGTTTTTTTGGTAGTGTAGTTGTTTTATATATATATATATATATATATATATATATATATATATATATATATATATATATATATATATATATATATATATATATAAAACAACACTTACATTTACTGGCTTTAAATTGCAAAATATTTCATCTTCTTCAGAGTTCTGTAGCCGAATGATAAAAAATAAACTCTTGTAGGTTCAGTATGTTTATCTGTCTGTCCATCAGTATGTCTCAGTCACTTTAATTTGAAGTTATTAGGACTGTTGAATCTTAGTAACTGATACAATAATTAAAAAATAATAATAAGTTAATAAGACAGTGTTCACAGAATCAGAAAAATTATCATATCCATATTTGCGGTCTGTCTGTGGAGCGAACAATAAGGTGCCTACAATTCTTTTGCCCGTAACTAAAACAAAATATACTCTTACTTTTAAAATAAAACAGTGAAAATATAACAAGAATATATGTTGTACATATCTCTATGAATACTTTCAACGTAAATTGGTTTGAATGAGATATAGTCAGGATTTTTTGAATTGATTGATTACTATTAGCTATTTGATATACTTTTGATATACTATTATATAGCATGCTTCTGAAAGCTGCATGTAAAACTAAGCCATTTAGAAAAAGTTGGAAAAATGATAATATGAATTTGGTGACAAACACATATATATATTACATAGTTATTATTCATACTATATTTGAAGAATCTGCAGTCATTCAACACTCAGTAGATTGACATCATGCTCGAGATTTATATTTAGAACCATTTAAAAAATCCTTATGGAAACTACGCTAATGTATCATAATGTATAATGTTCATATTAGAACTCATTAGAAGTGCATTACAAATATACAAAAAAATAAAATCAATTTATTCATTGAATATACGTGTAGTTCTAGCGGGCGAAACCGCGGGAGGGTCACAGGGTGTGCTAACAAAAAGCTTAATTTAAGCTTTATTAAATTTAACAATTATTAGGCCGTCGTGGAAAACCACCTATCGTCTGTTTGTAAAAACGACGGTTGTGGGTTCAATTTCCACTCAGAGAACTCTTCCCACGCGCGAAACGTAGTGTCTTAACACTAGGTTCCATCACCCTACTCTGCTTTGTGAGGGACATAGCGTGAATCTAAAAATAAATTCAAAATATCATGTTAAATTAAGTAATACCTTGCACAATGGGACTTTTTGACTTTTGGAACCATTCTTCAAAGTGACTAAGGCTTCTATACCATCGCGTATATTCTAACGAATGCAATTTAATTCAGCAAAATTAGCCTTTATTTCTTTAACTTTACAGCATATATCAGAATGTTAATATTTTCTCCATGGTCGTGTATATCAGAAACCCTTGTCACATCTGCGTCAACCGCAAATAATTTATTAGGGACAAAATTGAGAGACCAGACAGGTGTATGGTAGTCACTTTATGACATTACTAAAAAAAAATGAATTACAATAGCCGTAAAAAATTTTGTGAGGCCCGTGCAAGGGTGAAAATGAATTGTTTAAATATACATTTTAAAGATTAACTTTAATATTTCAAGTAAATTATTACTAGCTAGCGACCCGGCTTTTCCCGCTTGTACTTCACTATTATATATTATTACTAAAGTAAATTCCATTTGCTTAACATAATTATGGCCCATATACTTACTATTCTAGTGTATAAGTAAATTTTCAAGGTCTCGTGAGAAAAGTCAGCCCAATGCCTCACCAAATGATTAATACTGTATCTATTTTAATGTTAGTAATAAATTTTATTTATATTTTAATTTTAGGTTTTTTTCCGGTTCCGGCGACTTAAGTGTAAACACGTATAAGATTGAGCTCCGTAAATATTTCCGAAAAAACAGTGCATAAAGCGAAAAAGTCAAACACGTACTAAAATTAAATCTTCAGAGGATCAACTAGAAGAGTATTTCACCAAAAATCTCAGTGAATATCACAGTTATTTGGTGGATGTGTTCAAAGTTTCGATCGATATAACCTCAAAGTGAATCACACAGTGACACATACCATAGACAACCAAGATTGCAGGTAGTGCCAACCTAACCAAATCAATCTGTCACTGCCACTTGACAGTGACAACTGACAAGTACAAAGTGTTGCCAACTTAGAAAAAAAGATTACCGCACATTCAAGTGTTACCACTTTATAATATCAAATTACCCAAAAAGATGGAAAAACAAATGGAAATTCTACTCTTTAAACTAAACGAAAAGTTTAAAGAACAAACAATAACATTAACACAGCAATAACAAAAAATGTAATGGAGGCCCTAGACGATAAGTTAAAAGTACTAACAGAAGAAAACAACAACCTCAAAACTAGAGTCAGCAACTTGGAACAAAAAGTGACTATTCTAGAGAAGGAAAAACGTATGAAAAATCTCGTATTTTTTGGCATTGAAGAAATAGGAAAAACAGAGTTAGAATTGGTGGATTTTGGGGTGAAAATTTTAGTGGATTCAGGAACAAATATAGATAATCAAGAAATAAGTAACATCAAAAGAATCGGCACAAATTCTGGCCAGAACCGACCAATAATAATATCTTTAACTACATCTTGGAAAAAACATCTTATCCTGAAAAACAAGCGCCACCTTCCTAAAAACGTTTCTGTTAATGAGGACTACCCCAAAGAAGTTCTGGAAACACGTAAACAACTTAAACCACAATTAGAAGCAGAAAGAAAAAATGGAAATATAGCGTTCATAAAATATGATAAGCTAATAGTTAAAAAACCAACGAACTCTAACCGCGAAAAGAGGAAGAGAGAAACACCAACAGGATCCCCAACCACTCCCACTCCATCTCAGAAAAAGACAATACGAAGAATAGAAAAATTGCAACCCAGCCCCCAAATACAAATAAAGAAGTACTTAAGCCAAGCATACTTACATTTGTAACGCGAGAAAGATCCGCCTCGATGCCGGAAATGCAAAAAAAACGAGTAAAGGCCTCCTCGGACCGGAAACAACAAACAGATGCAACAACAAACATAGACATAAGAAAAACTCCAACGTGTTGTCCCCCAATCCGGCCGGTCACCGTGGGGGAAGCTGACCACCACCCTCCAACACATCAGCCAACAAAATCAAATACCCAAAAGAGAAACAAAAACGAAGCAGTCTATATATATGTACACTAAACACACGAACCTTGAGAACATCGGAAAGTTTGCATGAGCTTGAGTTAGCTATCGAAAACCTCAAGTGGGATATCTTGGGCATAAGCGAGATGAGGAGAATAGGAGAAGGAATAGAAGAACGAAACAACTATATTATGTACTATAAAGGCGAAATCGCTGGACACAGAGGGGTTGGATTCCTGGTAAAGACGAAATTAAAAAGCCAGATAATCGGTTTTGAAGGAATATCGGACAGGATAGCTGTGATTCACATTAATTTACCAAAGTACAGGAAAAAATGGACAATTATCCAAGTCTACTCGCCGACAGAGCAAGCAACAAAAACAGAGATCGACAAATTTTACGACAAATTACGTGAAGCTACTGAAAGATATTCCGAAACAATCTCGCACTCATGGGAGATTTCAATGCCCAAGTGGGCGTCCAATTACCTGGAGAAGAACATATAATAGGGAAATACGGAAGAGGCAAGAGAAGTAAAAATGGAGAAAAACTAGTAGAGTTCCTTCTTGAGCAGAATTTAACACTTCTAAATTCCATGTTTCGTAAAAAACCCAAGCATAAATGGACATGGATATCTCCAGACGGAAAGTTCAGAAACGAAATCGACTACATAATAACCAACAAAGCCAGGGTATTTAGTGATACGAAAATAATACAGAAACTAAATTTCAACACAAACCATCGCATGGTACGCAGCTGTCTTAATGATAGATGTCCAAAAACTCCTAGACATCATATGGACAATATGCAAACAATTAACATACAAAGGGACACAGACAGCACCATGGAAGACCTGATGGAAGCCATAAATTCAGATATGGATCTAAATGAAAAATATAAGAAAATTGAGAATAAACTTAAAATACAGACAACAAAACAAACAATGAAGAGTAAAGAAAACTTTTTAAGTGAGAGAACGTTAATACTAATTGAAGATAGAAAGATCTTGTTATAAAAAAATGATAAAAAGGAGAACCAAGAAATATATCCAACCTTAGCAAACAGATTCGAGAGAATATGAGGAAAGACAGAAAAATCAGGAGAAACAGAATATTAGAAAATCACATCAGTAAAACTGGAGGCACGAAGAAAGCCCTAAAGGAACTTCGTGAAAAAGGAAAGGAATGGATACCAAAGTTGAGAGACAAAGAAAAAGAACAGCCAGCTACTACTCGAAGTTCAATCCAAAATATAGCAACAAATTATTATCGGTCAGTATACTCAAATCATTCAAGCTCTGACACACACAATAGTGGATACAAACAAACTGCAGATAATGAAGACATACCAGAAATATTAGTATCGGAAGTAGAAAAAGCTATAAAAAGCCAAAAAATGGACAAAGCCCCCCGGCCCTGACAGGATCACAAACGAACTTATGAGAGGGACAATCACAGAACTAAGCCCGCTACTAAGAAAAATCTTTAACGATATTCTACATACCGGTATCATCCCTAGCCAATGGGCAGAGTCCCATATAATACTCCTTCACAAGAAAGGTCCAAAAGACGATATCGGAAATTACAGACCCATATCTCTCATCTCGAATGTATACAAAGTTTTCGCCAAAATAATTCTGGACAGAATATCAGGTACACTCGACGAAAATCAGCCTGTGGAACAAGCGGGTTTCAGGAAAGATTTCAGTACAATAGACCACATTCACACTATCAAACAGCTTATAGAAAAATATAATGAATACAAAAAAAATATTTACATTGCCTTCATAGACTACGCCAAGGCTTTTGATAGCCTCAGACATGATGTCGTATGGCAAAGCCTAAGAGCGCAGGGCATCCAGTACACCTACATCAACATCATCAAAAATATTATAGTGAATGTATAGGTAGGATACGACTGGAATCAACAGGAGATGCTTTTGCAATAAAAAGAGGTGTCAGGCAAGGTGACCCACTTTCACCAAAGCTGTTCACAGCAGTGTTAGAACAGATGTTCAAGAAGTTAGATTGGGAGCATCTAGGTCTAAACATACATGGATCACGATTGAATCATCTTAGATTTGCGGATGACCTGGTCCTATTGGAGGAAGATCCAAAACTACTGGAGTCCATGATACAAACTCTAGCAGACAAAAGTAGAGAAGTAGGCCTAGAGATAAACTCCAGCAAAACTAAGATGATGACTAATTCATTTCCCAGAGACATCACAGTAAATGGACAGAAACTGGAATATGTAGAGGATATGTATATCTTGGCCAGATAATATCACCTAATGACCAGATGTCGAAAGAAATAGAGAAAAGAATTGCAACAGGGTGGAAAACATACTGGGCTTTGAAAGAAATTACAAAAAGCAAGGAAATATCCATTAAAATCAAGAAGAAGACCTTTGATACCTGTATTCTACCTGCCATTACATATGGTTGCGAAACCTGGGCTTTGACAAAACTCCATAGGGAAAAACTTGCAAGATGTCAAGAAGTATGGAGAGAAGCATGTTAGGATTAAAACTTAAAGATAAAGTAAGAAATGCAGACATCAGGCACAAAACGAAATTAACTGATATCCTGGTCCGTATTGATCAACTTAAATGGAGGTGGACTGGACATATGCTTAGATGTAAAAAGGAGAAATGGAGCAAACAGGTGACAATCTGGTACCCGAGGGATGGCAGTAGGGGTCGAGGTCGTAAAAAGAGAAGATGGGAGGACGACCTGAAAATCACTTTAGGTCCCCTCTGGACAAGAGTGGCGACTGACAGAAAGCAGTGGAAAGAGTTGGAGGAGGCCTTTGCCATAAGGCACACCGAACTGAGAGACTTTTTGTAGTGAAATGTAAATTTTAGTTTTAAATACTTTGTTTTAAAAATGTAAAATGTCAAAAAGTTCGGAAATAAAGGCTATTATTATTATTATTATTATTATAAATTCATAATTGATTTCTTTTTACTTTTTTAATAGCGTATATTAAATTAATCTAAAATTAATTTTGGTATCTGAAATGAATTTAGAGAAGTTAATTTTTGCAATTTTGTTAGTTTTTAATGTAAAATTAATTATCTTATTAAAATATATATTCTCTATTATAAAATAGTATATAGTATATATATTGCAACTAGATAAAATAACGCTTGACTTAAAGCCTTAAGGAAGATGTGCTATACATGAAACATATAGAAATTTCATTTATTACCTCCTAAGGTTATATATGTGATCTATTACGATATTTTTTTTTCTATATAACCGTGACTATCTGCTTTTGTGATGAATTAATGTAGGGCACTTAGTATGTATTACTTAGATTTATATAACAAAAGACGATACCTCCTTTGAGCTTGTAACATTGCATTGCCAGATATAAGCACCAGTGCTCAAATACAATCGTACTATTAGTATAGTACGGTGAACAATGCAGGCATTCACATTAAAGCTATATCTATATATATATATATTATATATATATATAATATATATCATATATATATATTATATATATATATAACTATATATATATAATATATATTATATATATATATATAATATATATAATATATTATATATGTAGATACTATTATTATATCTATGTTATATATATAGATATATCTCTATAAATATATATCTATATATTCTATATATATATATATATATTATTATATATATAATATATATATATAATATAATATACATATACATATATTATATATATATATATATATATATATATATTATATATATATCTATATATATAATATTAATATATATATATATATATATATAATTATATATATATATATATATATTATATAATATATATATATATATATATACAACTACTGCACTTAATGTATCGATTGTCAGTTAAAAAGCGATGAGTGTCTTTATACTAGATTATTTTTGTTTAAATGCTGAAAATGGATTTGCAAGCAACTTATTCGAATAATGCGATGATAAAAGGACTCATAGGTTTCTTTTTTTATTGCTAGCAGATTCGTCCATACACTAAATCTACCCACTAAAATCCAGCGGCTACCCTCTCCACTTATAAAAGAGGCCGTAGGATCGTTCTTGTGTGCTAAGTATGAGTACTAAGTAAGAGGTAGGCCACCTTGTTGTACTTTTCTAATTTTTTTTTAGTTTATATGCTATTTATATATTTTACTATGAAGATACTCAGTTCTCCGTTTTCCGCCTTTCATGACAGTATGTGTTGAGTGGCGGAAATCAACGACGGGCTTTGCCTGTTACCAATTTGTCACGTTAGAGCGAAGAAAATTAAAATAATTAATTCTCTCCAAGTGAGAATCGAACCAACAACCCGCATTTACAGACAGACGCTGTGCCGCTGCGCCACGACGGCCTCCTAATATATATAAATATATTAACAAGCAAATCTTATAACAAAACGCGAAATAAAATAACGGCTCTCGCGTCAACCGTTGTTTATCTAATACAATACCCATTTATAAAAATAACTGGTACGAGCTATATGAACAGAGTGAACGCAATTTGCCCGCTCCATAAATATTTGTATCAGTGATATATAGATATTTACTTATGAAAAAAAAGGACAATTTTTCGCCTCTAGCCGCCTGAATTATGAACAATATGCCGCCAAGTTTGCCATTTTCAATTTGCTTTACAATGATTTAATAGAAAGCTTTACTGTCTGTTGTAAGATGAATAGTGTATTTCTAAGTTTAATAAGATTGAGAGGAATATGTAGAATTGGATTAAATAATTGACATAGAACGCTGTGGGTTCGATACCATTTGGGTGAATGTATTTTTTTATATTTATACATCTGATTGGACCAATTACGGCGTTAAAATCTACTATTTAACACTCAATGTATCGACAAATGGAAAACGGAGTGTTGTGACACTAATCTCTCTCTCTCTCCCTCTCTCTCTCTGTCTATCCCCTTCTATGATGGATTAAGTGTGAAGCAAAAAAAATATAAAAATTTCCTTCTAGACTTAAGTTCGTAACAATCTCATTATACTATAACCATAGGTATATGAAATGCGAACAATGCAAGGAATTTCAAAGCTCACTTATGTAAGACATATTAAACGTAGTAGCTTAGTTATGTATGTATATATAAGAAGTATATTTATTTAGTGAGAAACTAGCGACCCGCCCGCAGCTTCGCTCGCTTGAAAAACACTATTACTTATTTAATAAAATAAATTGCATTCATGTTCGTGTTAAAAAAAATGTATGTGCTTGCAGAGCATTTAGTGCTTTTTAAGGATAACCTATACTTTTTCAGGGAAAAGCTCTCTGTAGCAGACGTTTATTTAGTATTATCAAAGCAGAATATTATATATATATATATATATATATATATATATATATATATATATATATATATATATATATATATATATATATATATATATATATATATATATATATATATATATATATATATATATATATATATATATATATATATATATATATATATATATATATTAGCTTCACGCTGTGTCCAACATATAGCAGGCTAGTGTTGATGGAAGGGGTAAAAGTAAATACCAAAATTGCAAATAATAGCAAAAACAAAAGGAGCGCATCGAATCTCAAGCATGGACTATTACTTATAATTTTGTCATATACCAGTGGGTAGTAAATGAAGGCGCCGTCCGTGGCTCGATCGACAGCTTTCGTTAATCAATAAGGCTATGTAGTGTGTATTCTCCATACAACGTGACATTGGCGAAGTGAATCGTGCTCAACTGGCTCGCTCGAAACGCCATATATAAAGAGAAGAAGAAGAAGAAATCAATGTTGTTATATACGAATACTTATGATAAATTGTACAAATTCTATTTAATATATTATATATTTATTTATGTTAGGATTATTTTATACTAGCGTCCCGCTCAACGGATCGCCGCTTAAGTAAACTAAATTGCATTATTTTCGATACGTTATATGAAATCATATTGTACATGTTCAGTGTACTTGTATTTACTAATAATTATTTTTTTTCTAAAATAAAAGTAGCCCAAGTTACTACTTATTACATCAGCTTTCACCTGTCAGTGAAAGTTCCATCAAAATCAGTCCAGCCGTTTTAGACAATAGCCGTTATTATTTTTAACTGTTATTTTGGTATATGTACCGTATATATATTCATATGCATGTAGTAAAATGCGCTTACTTTAATATTACAAGCAGATAGTCCTATTAGATTTATTAGTCTAGATCAATGAATGATAAACATATATTATAGTTCCATACAAGACACTATGTTTCCGGCTTTAAAATATCGTTTGCTTGATAAAATTTTTAAATGAAAGTTAGTTTTTATGGAAATTATTTGATTTTACAAACACACATTTTATAAGGAATATATTAGCGTTTAGAGGTTGTTTATATCACACTAGGGCAGTGCTCGAAGCTTAAAAGCTGGATTGCTATGGTAATACATTAAATTTGCACTTCATAATAGTTCATGCGCTTGACAGGCTTGATAACTATACAACTAAAAAAATAATCATTAAAATATATCCGAAGTACTTCCGAAGGTTTAACTAAAGTACTCACTGAGCCAAATTGGCCCCTCCTTTCTCAAATATCAGTCACAAATATCCAAAAAACACGAACAAAATGTCCATTAATTATATCTTAGTACTTACTCCAGATCGATGGGCCAACGAGCTGAAGAAGGTTGCATGATTTGACTGGATGCAGAAGTTGGAGGATCAGGACGTCTGGAGAGGATATATATATATATACATATATATATATATATATCTATATATACATATATATATATATATATATATATATATATATATATATATATATATATATATATATATATATATATATATATATATATATATATATTATATATATATATATATATATAGTATATATATATTATCTTCTTCCACTTAGCATTATCCCGGCCTATTGCCAGGGTCTGCTTTCCTACTAGTCTACTCCACTTTGCACGGTCTTGAGCATCCTCAGTGGTTAGTCCATTGGCTCTCATGTCGTGCGTCACGACGTCCAGCCATCGCTTCCTTGGGCGTCCGGGGGGTCTTACTCCAGGGACAGACATATCAAGGCATTTTCTTCCGACGTAGTTCTTAGGCCGGCGCAAAACGTGGCCATACCATCTCAGACGACGCTCTTGGAGCTTATCCGCTACGTCACGGACCCCAAGACTACCTCGAATGAATGTGTTGCGTATGCGGTCAGCCCGAGTAACGCCACACATCCACCTCATCATCTTCATCTCCGTTACGTGAAGCTCCTGAGTGTGCCGAGATAATGCTGGCCAACATTCGCTGCCGTATAGAAGAACTGGTCGGATCATGCTCTTGTATATCAGCCCCTTGAGTTTGGGCGGTATTCTGCGATCGCAGACCACACCAGTGACCTCCCGCCATTTGGCCCAAGCAGCGCTAACCCGGGCGTGGACATCGTAGTCGATGCCTCCGGACTCGTGCTTAATGGATCCAAGTACCTGAACTTCTCCGACTTAACGGCTGGCTCAGGCCCGATGTGGATGGAGCTCGAGTCTGGGTTCCCGCAAGCCATGTACTCGGTCTTTGACACATTCAGTTTAAGACCACCGTTCTCAAGCGCACCCTTCCAGGCATTCACTTTACGCTCCAGCATCAGTCGGTTCTCGTCAATGAGTACTATGTCATCGGCATACATCATCAGCCATGGAGGCTGGTCCTGGATGTGAGCCGTGACAGTATCTAGCACTACATTAAACAAAAGTGGACTAAGAGCTGAGCCTTGGTGAACCCCTACTGTAATTGGGAAGGGTTTGGTATCGCCAACAGCGGTCCTAACTGTAGAAACAGAGTCGTTGTACATGTCTCTGATAATAGCAACATAGGATTCAGGGATCCCTTTGGATCGCAGTGCCCACCAGATACACTGACGTGGCACACAGTCAAAGGCCTTCTGCAGGTCTAAGAATGCCACATGCAGAGCTCTCCTCTTTTCCCTGTGTGCCTCCATCAAAATTCTGAGGGCAAAAATGGCGTCCGTAGTGCAGTACACTCCTCGGCGGAGCCTGAGGGCAATCACGCGCTCGCAGAGCTTCATGGTGTGACTCATAATCTTAATGCCCCTATAACTACCGCAATCTTGAACACTAGCCCCTTCCTTTGTAAATAGGGGTAATAAAACTGTGCCGCCATTGATGTGGCATCGTCCCAGTGTTCAAAATGCGGTTAAAAAGATCAGTAAGCATGAGCACACCACGAGAGCCTAACGATTTCCACGCTTCGATCGGAATATCGTCAGGTCCCACCGCCTTGCCGTTCTTCATGCGTCGAAGACAATTCAGAGTTTAATCGAGGTTATTGGAGCTATAAGTCCCAGGTTAGGAGGTGGTTCAGACGGAATACTACCCGGGTGCTGAGTATTCAGCAGCTCCAAGAAGTAATTTCTCCACCTCTCCTTCACAGAAGCATGACTACAAAGCAGCTTGCCCTGAGAATCTCTGACGCAAAGACATTTTGTGATATCTTGCGTCGCTTTATCCCGAGCACGTGCCAATTTGTAGATGAGCTTCTGCCCCTCCACAGTATCAAGTTTATCATATAGAGGTAATAATCTTACACTGCGGGCTCTGGCTACAGCTCTTTTGCTGGCACGTTTCGCTGCTATGTACCTGGAGTACATCTGTCTTCAGGAGAGTTGGAACGCTGCCACTCCTTAAATGCAGTCTTCTTATCATGAATCACCTCTTGTACCTTGTCATTGCACCACCATGTCTCCCTGTCCATAATACGTCCTCCCTTAGAAACGCCAAGAACATGTTTACCAGCCGTAATAATTGCTGACTGAGCTCGATCCCAAGCATCCTGAGCAGTTTCAGTATGTATATATTCGGCATTATATATATATATATATATTATATATATATATATATATATATATATATATCTATATATATATATATAGATATATATATATATATTATATATATATATATATATATATAATAATGCCGGGATGAAATAAAAAACAAGATGATGAAATAGTTTAAATATAATCCAGTGGAAATATAAATACGCCAGCCAAAAACACTTTAAACATAATGTATTATGGTAATTAATTATATTCATTTCATAGCAAAAGGTACTCGAGCATAATTCAGAATTGACAGCAATTTAATGAAACTGTCTTAGGAATAACGTTACGACATTTATATAATATGATATGTATTTTTTTGATGTGTGTATATTATATATATATATATATATATTAATATATATATATTATATATCTATATATATATATATATTATATATATTATATAATATATAGACATATATATATATATATTTTCGTCGACTATGATCGAGTCCCTGACCCTTGGTAAGTTTAAGTTTTTTTTTTAAAAGCTAATATTTTGTTATTTCCATTCTGACTGTTTTAATTTTAAAATATTTACATTTTCCCAGTCTTATTACACAATGTTGATATAAGCCAAAATACATTACACTTAATAAGAACACTCAATATACCTCAATATATCCATCCATCAGCCTTTTGGGATCCACTGCTGCTCATTGGCATTCCCTAATCTTCACCACTGCCTCTAGTCCTGGTTTTAGTGTCGAGAGGCAATATTCTAGTGTCAAAGCACTCCGTTCTTTTTTTTCACCGAAATATAAATTATTTAATAAAAATAAAATTCCACCAAGTCTAGTTGTCGAACACCATAAAGAGCTCAAGAATAACTTTTTGCTATTTGAAAACTTTTAACTAACTATTCAACTTTTTTTTCAAAACTTTTTCTCTCCCATTATTAAAATATAACAAATAATCAAAGCCGTAAGCAAGCCATTATTTTATATGATTATATTAAATACTCCAAGAAGGATATACAAATTAAGAACTCT
Organism: Dione juno; assembly: GCA_037127375.1. Classification (NCBI taxonomy): domain Eukaryota; kingdom Metazoa; phylum Arthropoda; class Insecta; order Lepidoptera; family Nymphalidae; genus Dione; species Dione juno. Next base: position 9,534 of record JAXRJS010000184.1, on the reverse strand, counting down.
GAAACACCTTTATTATGTCAGGGAATTAACAAAACTTCTATGTATTGTCTTCACCCTGCATATAAATGTCGTCAATTTACCCATTAATTTTGCACGTGCGAATTCATAATCTTCAAATCTTTTAGCAACATGACATTCTTATTCAAACTTATACCAAGTATTTTGAAGAGTTTCAAATGTTACTCGAGTTTTGACGATTTGTCACTTATTTCTGTGATCTTGGAATATATTTTAACTTTTCTCATATACTGTTTGCGTATTCTTGAGATGAAATTGACAATTTTTATATGACTTTCTTTTTACTGAGGCTTCATATACTTGTTTAAATGAATATAAGTATCAGTTATGTACTTAGACCACTTGTGCGGTGGGTTACGTTGAACCAACCCAATGTAATAAAATCAAAATCAAAAAAATATTATTCTTTATTCAATTAGGCCATTATAAGTACTTTTGTATCGTCAATTTACATTGGAATGTCAGTAGTGTCAGTCCTACAGGAAGCCATCACCGGCTCGGGTTGCAGGTTCTGCTGAGAAACGCCGGCGAGAATCTCAACAGTTGCTCCTTTGAAATGTCATAACTTATAAAATAATATCTTATATAGTCATAATATAAATATTACTATATGTTATATATTTATGATTATCTTCTACGAAAAATAGATATTTACATAAATATTTTTTTTCAATTTGAATCAATAGTTCCTGAGATTAGGAAGTTCCAACTAAACAAACTCTTCAGCTTTATAATACACGTATAAGTTACAGCCATCATCTCTCGGGGGTTCGGTAATATTTTTTTAATATTCTTATTTTCCCGTTAGACAAAACACGTCGTTCAATTCCATCTAACAATCGCAATGTCTCGATTTCAGATGTAAAGCAGAGATAAAATGTCTTAACACTAGTGTCTCATCTTGAATAAAGAAAGTTCTAGTTATATAACATATACATATGTACTTGTATGTATACTAAATAAAGGGCCTTGCACAATGGTCACATCACTCGCCGACCCCTACTCGCTCCGTTTACGCTATAATGATCAAGGCATAGCGATTTATTACATTTTTATATTACAATTTACGCTTTATAAGCTTACGCTGCTTCAACCGCGCAAACAAAGAAAAAATTGATTGATAAATAATCAAATACAACGAGCAAACCATATAAAATTAATATTAAAAATACTCTTAATAGCACTGACTTTAAAAACTGAAATACATATGTCAAAAAAGTATCAATAGTATCTTGAATTTATCTTTAAATATCTTTACTTTACCTTTACCTTTCGTTCCCTTAGTTACCTTAGAGTAAATTAAATATGACCTAAATATATACTTTTTAGTAATAAATAAGCTTTTTTTATAATATACAAATATAATAATATTAAGATAAAAACACAGTTAGCTTTAACGATATAAAAATTGTAAATAACAATATATGTAAAAATACTCACAGTGAAACTACTCACCCTTACAAACGTTAAGATCTACTTAAGTCCATAAATAAAGTCGCCTACAAAAAATATTCTCTGGCTGACTTTTATTTTGACGCAAAACATTTGTTTGGAGCGAAAAGTGGATAAACAGCGTTATGGGACTGGAATACTGGCATTTACCGAAGTCACCTCGGCCGGCCCCCCGCTTTCACCGAGACAAGTAATGTTTTAGAATGCTTTGTAGGCGTTTCATACGATTTACTTTCTGTTATTAAATTTTGAAGCTGTTGTGGTATAGTAATTCTATATATGAAGTTCTATAGAGGTTGTTTAAGAATTTAGTAAAGGATTTTTTTTTTTAGTTTACTATTTGTCTTGCAAGGCAGTTTTTATTAACGTTATTTCTACGGGAATTTAATTTTAAACTTAAAATATTTTCCTTTTACAGTTATATTTTGATATGATTTTGTGTGTCATTTAACTATCTTCTTTTTTTTTTTTTTCTTTTCCAGGGTGGAAATAGATGACCGGAATAATTTTTCACTAAAATTTCGAAAACGTATAATATAAGAAAAAAAGATTAGATAATAGGACGAGGAGTGGTTAAAAAAAAAATAAAAAATAAAAAAACTTATACAATGTAAATTCATACAACAAAGTTTAAAAAATAAACAAAAAAAAAAAAAAAAGACGAATTACTACTTAGTAGACTACTACTAATATAGTAAGAGTATAAATTAATCGAAACATAAGACATTTTTAACGAATTTCAATGAATGAGAATTTAGACGAATCTCGATATGTACATACTTGGCGTTATGGTATAGACTGTTGAAATTGTATGGTATTCAAGAGGTTTATAGTACACTATGTGTATACCAAAAAAAAATTATATTAAAAAAATAATTATATTAAAAAAATAAAAAAAATTATATTAAATAAAAAATTATTATTATCGTTGCAACAATCCCATGGCTAATTCAATATTTCCGATTTTATTTTGGAATTTAATTAAAGAGGCAGAGGCAGAGGGAATCTAGTGTTAAGACACTCCGTTCCCCACTTTACGTCTAATTTTGGAGGAGTTTACGAAAATCAACACCACGCTCTGTTTTGTTACCAAAGCCATGAAATGAAAATTCTTCATTCACCCGAGTGAAAATTGAACCCACAACCTTCGTGCTTAAAGTCATACGATAACGATAGTTATAAAAAAACTAAGTTATATTTATTTTCCTAATATCATTAAAGACAATAGGATTATGCTTTATGGGAGGAAATGTTGGCAAAAATAGCCCCATCTATTATTTAAGGGGTATAAGATAAATATGCAGGTAGAGCTATAACAATATATCAGTTGGTGAAACCAACCAAGTGCCAAATTATTTTAATAGCATAATGGGTTCTGTAGCTGCATTTTTTTTTAGCTTTCCAATAAATAATATTCCATGTTGTAATTTAACGTAATTTTAACCTTACAAGATGTGAATTATACTTCGTTTTAGCACGACTTAAATGTTTTTTTTTTAAAAGTGTTTTTTTTAAAAAAAAAATTGACCTACCCTATTTGTATGTATATCATATATTATATGTTACGGGACGAAAATTCCGCCTTTATACATATAAGCCTGCGTCGACAATATGTATACTAAAAGCCATAAATTTAAATTAATTTTACGTTATTTTATAGTAACAACAATTTTATAAATTTGGTTTTTTTTACTTTTACTTTTTACGGTGTTTAATTTACTTGTTTACACCTAATATAATTGTGTTTTGTGGGCTCATTAACGAGTATGGGGTCTTTTAAAAGCCACCTACGAGTTCATGCTTTTAGAGAAAATATTAATTGTGATGTTAACGTATTTTATCAACAAAAGTAGGCTTAAATTTTATACGTAACTAGCTTTAGCCCTCGGCTTTACCTGTATTGTTGAATGGAAATAACTGAGATTTATGTATGACACATGACACATTTTAAGTCGCCGAGGTGACTTTTTACCGTTGGTTAGTACCGTACTACACATGGCTATAAGTCACATGTGTATATATATATATATATATATATATATATATATATATATATATATATATATATATATATATATTATATATATATATATATATATATCTATATATATATATAGATATATATATATATATATATATATATACATATATATATATATATATATATATATAGTATATATATTATATATATAGATATATATATATATATATATATATATATATCTATATCTGCATCTTTTTTACATATAAATTATTCCGTTACTATGTAACTGACAGATAACGTACAGCGATATTATGCAGCGTGGAAATCTGTAATTTTGTATAAGAATTTCTCAAAATTACAATATGAAATTGTGGACTGTAACTTGTAACATATATTATGTAACAAAACGATAAGCAAAGCTCTTATATGGTATTAAGTCAGTTTTAGTTCAAAATTTAAAACAACTTCCGCTTCCTTCTTTTTTACATTTAATACATATAATGTTATTTAATTGCAATTGTTGTAATTCATAGTTAGGGAAAACTAAAGGGTCTTAGTTTCTTATAAATATTTAATTTTGGATAGGGAATCCTAGAAGCAAAATATATACCACTAACTCTCGAGACAACATCTTCTGGTTATATATTTACAAATTATTATCACACGCTGAGCCCAAATTTATATAACTAGAAGCATATAAATTTTGCTCTATTCCTAAAATATTAGATATTAACAATGTTTTTTTATTGAAATACAGTCTCTTTAATACACCTGCATCGCAAGTCTTGGGCACTACTTTGACCTCTTCACCCAACGCATTGAGCCTGGCACATGCACAGTGTATCCATGGAGTGTGTAGTTATTTTGGCAAAATTACATAATATATTGTTGATATACAAAAGAAATATTTGATTTATTTAACCATAGATAGTATAAAGCAATTTTCATAGACATGCACTGACTGTAAGCGCGAATAACTAACTGCAAAATGATATTTGTTGGTTCAATTCCCACTCGGGGGAACAATATGTTTTTTCCCGCTCGGCTATGGTAAAGTTCGGTGTTTTTTTAAGTCACTTTGAATTCATATGGAGAAAATAGTGTCTTAACTCTATTAATTTTCGCTTGCTATAAGCGATATAAAGCGAGCAGCTGAAGCGAAATATGTATGTATATATATATATATATATATATATATATATATATATATATATATATATATATATATATATATATATATATATATATATATACCACAGTATCATGAAGTCCATTTTATATAGAGATAAAGTAAATAAATAAACAACGTTGCAATACAAACATTCGCAAGTTCCGCTCAAAGCTATGCTAGTGAAACATTTCAGAGGATTTTTGTACAAATGTTCTTTAGAATGAAAGGAGTTTACGCCATTTGTTTAGATGTGTAAACTTTGTACATACAGTCATATTTTACCACTCTATTTCTTTTTGTTATTTTTTTTTAATTCATTGTTTTTCATAGCATAGGGTAGGCAGAGAGATCCTAGTCATGGTACTGTTCTCCATTTTACCTTTGAACAGAGACATTACGTGTTGTTTGACGTAACTCAACACTGCGCTTTCTCTTGCCAGAGTAAGATAAACCAAAACAGTAATTAAAAATATATTTTAAAAATGTATATGAAAAAAATTTATATATTGATAAATCATTGATGGAAAGGGAAGAAAATCGAACAAGAAACTAAAATTCTGGTAAATGATAAAATAAAATAGAAAATAACATTATGCAGAACATATTACGTAAATTTTAGAACTACTCGTAGATAAGATAAGCTATAGCTGTATATAAAAAAAAAAAACATATGAAAATTTGAACGCAGCGGAATTTGAACCTGCGCCTCATGGAAACCGTCCAAGGACGTCCTTATAGGGAATATAACTATTATAATTAAAATTAAGTTAAAACTAATATCATTTGAGCACCATACATATGAATGTATGTCCTTTCCACATCTAAGTATTTTTAAACGTTAAAGAATATCAATTACTGCACAGCGTCTGCCTGTAAACGTCCGTCACGTTTGTGGGATCGACCCCACTCGGGGAGCATACATTATTTCCAATTTCTTCCTTCTGGCAACAAGGCAAAGCGCGGTGTTGGGTTCCGCCACTCAACACACAATGGCAGAAAGTGGGGAACGGAGAGTCTTAACACTAGGTCTCTTCAACCTACGGTTCCCTTTACCCTGCTATGTGCGGCTTTGTACTTTACAGCTTGAAGCTAAATAAATAAATATAAATTATTATCTCATTCAATATCCAAAATACAACAAATTGTTCTTCTATACATAAAATGTATAGAAAAAATAAATTCCGCTTCAAATTCACGTTTCCAACTCTTAAGAGATACCTGCGAAGTAATTTCCCACATTAAAATGATTCCGAATGTAATTTTCTGAGGGAGATGTCCCCGTAATCAAGGAAAACCATCAAATAGGTTTATTACTAAGTCCCGACGAGGATCCGTTAGAGTTAAATTATGTTTTACTAGCATTTACCTGCGACTGTGTTTGATCTTTCTTTTTATATTTCAAGAGAGATCCTGTGATTTTATTTAGTTCTAGAATTTTGTTTACTTATTATGTTACAATTTCACGCTGTATCTCGCATATAGCAGGTTAGGAAGAGGGAACCTAGTGTTAAAACACTCCGTTCCTCGCTTCCCGCTTTTCGAGACATCATTCCCCACCCAACCCACAACCGTCGTGTTATTTTATTATTGTTCTTAATATTTTTAAAGTGCTACACTCTCAGATACAATCTTTAAAGTATCCAGTATTCTGACCATCTTAACGTACAGTTAAGTAGGTAATCTGAGCGCTTGGACGGTTTCCAAAAGGTGCGGTTTCAAATACTCGCTACTAGTTTTCTAACAATGTTTTATTATTTCTCGGTTTAGCAGTAAAAACAAAAAATAGTTTTTATGTTGTAAAAATCACATTACAATTTTTATATTTTCTGATTTACTATAATACTATATGTGTAAATTATTATATATATTGTAAGCGCAGGCTATCAAATCAGACACAGACTCCAGTTTTATAATGACTTATTTTATATTTCCAATTTTATAATAATGGCGTCATATACTCTTGTTCTCGCTTTTGTATACAATTCCATATCCATATAATTACAACACTCCAGTGACAGACTTTCCGCGTCTGATGCCTCACCAAATATGGATCCCGAGTGCTGTGTCTTTTACGGTTATATTCATATCTAACCGGAAAAGACGCAGCGCCCTCTTTATTCATAATTGGGAACTATTCAAGTCAATAACAATACTTAATTCATCAACGTCATCTACAAATGCCGTTTAAATCAAATAACATTCAATATATTATAATTATGAGCAAATTATGCTAACAATATAAACCTTCTTCCAGAATCACTCTGCTTTTGTAAATCGTATCAATATCTACGTAATTTAAAAAACTCGGTGTGTCATACATCTCTATAATATATCTTAATATCTGAAACAAAGACTGTAGACCCCTTTTTACGAACATGCAACGGAGCAGTATGAAATTTGGCACACTCATAGTTTATGTGTAGGAGAACTGCATTACGCTAATATTTTTCAATAATAATGCTTATAAAGTACATTAAATCAATATATAAAACATTACATATACTACCATATGTTTAACAATATAACTTTTGTATAAAGTGACATACACGTTGCCATGGCAACGCGAAATTCGCGAATCGGGTCCTCTAGTAAAAATAAAAAAGTTAAAATGAAATATATTAATATTTTATGAATATAAATTTCATTTTAAACATAAAATGGCTCACTCGAGTTCACAGGTAAGACCGAATGAACATTAACAGAGAGAAGAATTAAAGTAGAATTAGCGCTAATTAAGCTTTTGTCTCAAAGGATGCCGACAAAAAATTCGTAACGAGCATAAATCTTATTAACTTCCCGCGGTCTTCGTCCAGTTGCTAATGAGGGTGGTATTTAGAGTACAGTGACGTTTTCGTTTAAACATTTAAAGCTAGATGTACATATAAGAATAAGGAATTTTCAAACGGTATCTTTTTTATTATAATTTTTTTTTTAGTTTTACCCTGTATCCCGTACATAGCAGGCTAGGCAGAGGGAACCATGGGCTCAAGAAATCTAGTGTTAAGACACTCTGTTCCCCGCTCGTTCCCGCCGTTGTTTATTTTAATATACTTTGTAATAAATTCTTGGCGCATTGGCACAGCGTCTGACTGTAAACACGATGGTTATGGGTTTTATTTTCACTTGGTGAGAATAAATTATTTAATTCATTGGTGTAGTGACAAGAACTTCGAGTGAAGAAGTGAGGAAAGGAGTGTCTTGACACTACGTTCCCTCTATCTACCCTGCTATATGCGAAAAATAACGTGAAGCTATTTATTTAGTTGTTTTATAATAGATATTTTTTTCTGTTTCCAACATATAGCAGAGTAACCTAGTGTCCAAACACTCCGCTTTCCTCTTGAATTAAAGATATTACGTGTTGTGAGGTGGAACTCAGTGCCTTGTATTGCCAGAGGAAATGGGGAATAATTAACTTCTCCAAGTGAAGATCAAATGTTTGAAGTCACTCGCAGTCCCTCTGTATTACAATGGCCCTGTTATATACTCACAACTATATTAGATTACATTATATTATATAATACTTTACGGAATTTATATATATTAAAATATTATGTTTCCTCGTAGGTATGTACGTACATATATAAAAATAATACATCAGAATCAGTTCCAACATTAAATCCATCGCAGGAGATTTTTAGGGGTTTAAATATAATTTTGTGGCATAATTAAATGTTATACTAGTAATACGTCACTTGATGTTTCTTAGTCACTTAGTACTCCATGGAACGACTGACGAAGAAGAGTCCGAAGCAGTGTGTGTAAATCAAAGGTGTTCTTTGAAATATGCTCTTACCAATTGTTCAAATTCTAAGTTAATCTACTAGAGCCATCTTTTTTTTTAAATGAACTAATAACAATTCTGGACAGTCCATATATTACAGACTAGCGAATTTCTCACTTGATCAATGATCTCGGATTTACTCTATATATTATATGCTCATATTGCTCATAAAGTTCATATAACTTTTTCACTATGGACCGATTGAAATAAAACAAACACTAAATATAATACTGAAATTCGTTCCTGAGATTAGCGTGCACAGACAAATAGATAAAATTTTAAAAATATTGTTTTGGATTCTATTACATAGATAAACACCTCAAATAATAAACTATGATTAAATATCTTCCACGAACAGACAGTGATAAGTTACATTTTAATTATATATAGATTATGTATAGATAGGTTTTGCTTTTACTCCTCTCATACATACATACATACATACATATATCATATTATTTTTACATAATAATTTATATGAATTAAAACTAAAGTGAAGCCGATGTTATTAATCAACATTACGATTAAATATCAAAAGTTGTATGAAAAATGGTAAAATAAAAAGCAAGCGGATGACGTCATCGCAACTCGTTGATTAATTAATTTAGTCTTAAATAAAAAACCGGAATTCACACAATGGAGATAAAAAACTTTGGAAACTTGGTTCGGCTGACCTCAAAAGTGATTAGTGGATTCATTTTAAAGCTTAATCCGCTTGTAATAGATATAGTTTATAGCCTGGACGTTTATAGCCTTCGTTTGCCTGGATTATGAAATGTTCCGTATGTTAGACTTTCAAAGTCAGACTTTCTTTTTTTTTTAATCTTCACGCTGTATCTCCTACATAGCACGGAGGCGAGAAACCATAGGTAGAAGGACCTAGTGTTAAGACAATCCGTTCCCCATTTTCCGTCCTTCAATGCGTTGCGTGTTGAGTGGCGGAGCTCAACGGCCGCGCTGTGCCGATACTTTCAAATCACAAAAATAGAATAATCGATCAAGTGCGAGTGAGACTCGTGCACAGAGGGTTCCGTACCAACTGTATAATCGCAAGTCAACTTATAAAAGTAAAGAAACTAAATTGCGAGCCCTAAATTTTTTATGAAATACAAATTTTTAAGGGTT
>JAXRJS010000183.1:0-24390 GCA_037127375.1 Dione juno | reverse complement strand
ATGTATGCATATATTATAAAATAGACTTATATGAGATTCTCCCTCAGCCCCCAAGCAAGTGGGGGACGGGGGGAGGGGGTAATGATCCGGGATACTGCGGTCAACGGTTTGCAATCAATAAATTAGGAGAAAGATGTAAGAGGTCATAGAGCTCGTCATGGGTGTGGCAGAACAAGTGTGATGTGCACGTTGCACAATATCTCGTTAATTGAATAGAACAAAGTATATACTGTAATAATTTTATGAAAGGTAGTTTTATTTTTCTTAAATGGTAATTCTACTCGACCTCGTTACTCTTTTATGACAACTTCCGGTGAAAGGATTGAGAGTGGTGGGCTTGAAACAGCGTTCTTGACTATTGAGTCAGGAGCTAGGTCAATCGTTTGATAGCCATCGAGATGACAAGTTGTCTAGTGGAAACTATGCTAGTTGGCCGATAAAAGTGTTAAAAGTGGAATAAAGTACTTACTGTGCTGTGAATTGGAGTTTTATTTGATATTTCAGAAGTGGGATATAAAAATCCAGGTATGTACGTACTATGAATTCAAAATATTAAAAATAAAAAAAATATTTTATTTTTATTTCTTACCACACTATTAGATAGCATTGCATTTGATCAGACTATTTTCCAAAAATGCAAATCATGCATATATGTTATATAAGATTTTTTTTATTGAGATCATCATTTACATCATTATTAAAAATATTTATTAACTGACTTACTGATTTATTTATAATGTATTAAATGTGATTTTGATTCGTATCTTCAATTTACTTTATGTATATTAATACTACCTATTTTGAATTCTTTAGAATTTTAAACGTTTTACGTGATATTTGGTAATTGAATATGGGTGATGATTTTATAGTTATCTATCGAGATCTCCCAATAGAGAAAAACAAAATTGAGTTTTCTATTTTATTTTTTATGAGACATTATTTTTGTGCCATTTACTTACTTTTTTTAAATTCTTTGTATGTCTAATTAATGTCTTATTTTTTTATTTGGAATTACTCGCTTTGAGTGATGAAACAGTGGAGAACTAACATGTTTGCTGGATAATGATTGAGTGAGCAATGATGCTCGCTGGATAGCGATTGAGTGAGCAATGATGCTCGCTGGACTGTAAGAAACGAGTGGACTTTGATGTAAATAGGTCGACAAGTGAGGATACTCCTCCGCCACGGAGGGACATTAAACATTGAAACGACTGATTGACTACAGATGACGTTTTGAAACTGCTAGCTTATTTCAAAGGAGAGACAAGCCTTTACAAGTGAGGAAATTACGGACACCTACTAGAGGAAATGTTAATCAGGATTTCACGAAGTGACGAAAGTCTTCGTGAATATTTTTATGATAAGCTGTCAATTAAGTAGATGCGAAATAACTGGCAAAAAGGCTGTCGATTGCATAATTCATGGTATTACTGACGTGTCTATCAAAAGTGGTGCAGAGACCCTTCGATGTACAAAACTTGAGGGGTTATTAACGCGTACAGCTACCTCCATCTAATCAATATAGTAACCGAGAAAGCAAATACAAAAGATTTGTTAGTCGGAATATTCCTAATACAGTTTCAAGCGATAGTTCCGCGATTACGTGTTTCAACTGTAATCAAAAACGACATCCATTTTACAAATGCCCTAGTTCGATCGTAAAGTCCAAACATTGTCATCGGATTGGACATGATAATGACGACTGTAAGTTACGCCCTTATGTACCACGATCAGCAGTGACAACAAAAAACAAAAACTCTAAAAGTTGACGTTCGAATAAAACTAATGAAAACTTTTATAAGAATATCCTTGTTAATGACATTCGGTTAAAAGCATACATAGACTCCGGGAGTGAATGCAGCCTTACTAAATAAAGCGATGCAGCTTTCTTAAAATTGTCCAAGATCTTTGATGATATGCCTGTAGTGAGAGGTTTTGGAAAATCGGCAATCAAGGTTGAAGCATCAATCACTGTGCTTGTAGTGGCTGATGAACACTCGGATAGAGAACAAGTAAGGGAAACCATTGATGAATTACTGCATAACGATATAGTTGACGAGTCAAATATTCAAGTCCAATCATTATGGTGAGGAACAGAACTGGTGAGCAAAGAATTTGCGTAGACTTCAGAACTCTCAACTCAATCTCAGCGGAAACGCTTATTTTACAACTCTTGACCTTGCTTCTGGTTATTACCTAGTGCCCATGGATAAGGACAGTCAAAATCTTACGAGTTTCGTCACGACCGATGGGCACTACCAATTTAAACGGATGCCCTTCGGGTTGGCAAATGCTCCAGGTGTCTTTCAGCGGATGATAAATAAGATCCTTGGAAGCAAAAGATACGAATATGCTTTAGCATTACTAGACGATGTGCTTATACCTGCCAAGAATACGAACGAGATGTTTGAATAACATGAGGAAATTTTGAAATTGTTGAGAGAATTTGGCTTAAATATGAAATGGTCAAAATGCCGTTTATTCGATATTAAAGTCGACTATTTGGGATATGAGGTATCTTCAGAAGGTATACAACCCGGTAGCGCAAAAACTCAAGCTATCAAAGCATTTCCAGCACCTCGTAATGTTCACGAAGTTCGCCAGTTTTTTGGTCTGACGGGATACTGCCGCAAGTTCATCCAAGATTATGTATTGATTGCGCAACCATTAACTTATCTGCTGAAAGAAAGATTCTGCCTAGTTGTGGTCCAAGGCACAAGAAAAGGATCTTCATTCCAAACACTGGCTGTCGTGTGCTCCTTCAAGAAATTAAGAGTATACATGAAGAGTATACACTAAAAAATTTGTACATATTGCACGGCACTTAGAACCACCTAGACAAAAGGAGATTTGCTGCCGCGGATAACAAGGCGGTAGTTACAAATCTCTGAATTTACTTTTGACATCGAATATCGTCCTGGTGTCCAAATGTCGCATGTCGACACATAGTAGAAACACCACACTATCCGTTACAGCAGATGATGATCCATGTGTGAATATTTATAAAATGGAATGTGAAAACTGACTTCTTACTCTACAACTAGCAGATCCAGATATTTTTCGGATTTTTAAAATTTTAAAATCCGAGTAAGACAAAGAATGTAAAGAAATAAGGAGTAATTACGAAGTAAAAAATGGTACATTAATAGTACAGAATACATTTGGTTATTCCACGGAATGTTAGATGGCAAATATGTAAATCGTGCCATGATGACATCGGTCATCTAGCCATACTAAGCCTTTAGAAAAAGTCAGTGCTGGTTTCCCAAGCTTAGGCGCTTTATGAAGAAATATGTGGGCGCTTGCATTGACTGGTCTTATAACAAAGACAGTGTATCTCGGCAGAAAAGCGGTAATTTGTTCCATGTAGAAAATATATGTATACCGTTTCATACTATACATATTGATCACTTTCGTTAGGAGCAAGAATGGTAACATCCACATTTTAATAATTAAATCTTCAAACCATCTGGTTTCAAAAAATTCATATTCGTGCGGGCAGTAAAAGTACGAAAACAAAGACAAAGGTTCTACAAAATATATTTTTTGATTTTGAGTTGCCAGCAAGAATCGTGGCACTTCTTTCGTCAGCTTTTAAAGCTCTTTGCGATGAATATGGCATTAAACACATATTGAACGTGGTTGCTTGTCCCAGAGCCAATGGTTAAGCCGAGATATAATCAAGTTACACTCCATTCTTTAGCTGCTCAAAATTTTAATAGTAATGAATGTGACTGGGACAAGCAACTGGCTAAAATGGTGTTAATAACACAATTATTACAACCACTAAAGACTACAACTGAAGCGTTATTTGGCATTAGAATGCGCGATGATCTTGCGAACAAAATGGATATTGAAAGCGCACAAGACGATGTCGAATGTGTGAGAAGTATAATCAGTACAAATATAGAAAAGGACCAGAATATTCAAAAACGTAGACATTACGCTAATCATGCTCCGGCACCTAAATACAAAGTTGGTGATCTAGTTAAGATTTTAAGAAATAATTATGGTAATGAAGGAAAAAGTGCTAAACTCCTATTTAAATTTGTCCGCCCCTTTAAGATTTCTCAAGCGTTAGAAAATGGTTTTTATTAAGTAACGGATATTCCAGGTTTTGCTTAAAGAGGTAAGCCTTATGAATCTGTAATAGCTTTTGATGGAATTCGACCCTGGATTAATGTGAAAGCTATAGAAGTGCATGACAGTGAAACAAGTGGTTCATCTTCTTGTAGTAATAAAGATTAGTACTACTAGACAGAATCTTTGCCAGTTGTTACGAATTGATATTCAATATTGAGTAATTAGTACACATAGAAAATTGAAGAATGCAAACTTATAATATTATTATTTAATTTAATATTCTTAATAGAAGTATAAGACAATAAAATGTTAAATCTAAGTAAATCGAATTCTAAGAATGATAATGAATGTGAGTATGAAATTTAAAATTACCTATACTAATTTACAAATACAAAAAAATCCTTATAGGTTTTGTTTAAAACTGACTTTGCGCAGGTAATACATATTATTGTTTAATCTTAAAATATAATAATTATTTGAAATACAAATAATTTAGTTTGTATTATTCCGTATACTTGTGAGAAAATTAACATCTAAAATGTTTTTAACTCATTTATTTGTAAATAATATTGTATCCATACATAAATGCGTTATTACAAAATACTGCATAATTTAACAGTCGCATGAAATCTTTTAAAATGTACAGAAGCCACCTTAGAGTATTTATTTACTTTTATGAGATTATGCTTGTTTGAATCAAAATTTAATTAAGATTTTTTCCATTGGTTTCAAAATAAAGAGTAACTTAAGTTAGTAAGTAATTTATTGGCAGAGATATTTTTAGTGTGCCAGGAGGCTACACAATTCGTAGGATGGCCGAATGTAATAATTTTATGAAAAGTAGTTTTATTTTTCTTAAATGGCAATCCTACTCGACCCCGTCACTCTTTTATAACACCTTCCGGTGAAAGGATTAAGAGTGATGCGCTTGAACAGCGTTCTTGAGCTAGGTCAATCGTTTGATAACCATCGAGGTGATAAGTTGTCTAGTGGAAACTATGTTAGTTGGCCGATAAAAGTGTTAAAAGTGGAATAAAGTATTTACTGTGCTGTGAATTGGAGTTTTATTTGATAATACTAAATAAAATAAATGACTATATTCAAATCATTTGGTTCTACATAACCATATCTAATGCATTTAATAATAATAATTGGCATTTAATTTATCTAATTACGAGAAATACAATGTAACGGGAGCCTACTTCTATAAGATTAACACTCGGTCAGGTTTAACCTTAATAATCACGTGTAATATAATATTTAAGCACAAATTCTTGTACAATTGTTACGTTTATTTATTTTACTATATTGTATTTTAAGCGAAATGCTTAGAACTTGTGAATAGACACTAACACCATTTGGTCCCGCCTTGATCATCACTACCCTCTTAAGTAAATCTGTTTACGGATTTACGCGTTTGGGCGTCAATTAACACCGATGGAGGAGTAATTTTGCTCTTTCAGCTGGGTATATATTTCATATATATTTAGTGGATCATGTAATTATATGTAATTCGTAATTCTTTTTTTTTGTCTTTAATAAATTCTTACTAAAATTACTTGAATAATTAATAATTTAAGTATTTTAAATAAATATTTAGATAATTATTATTTAGGTATTATAATTATATCGATGGTATAAATAACGAAATATTAAAAGAAAGTAAAGATGTTACACAGAAATTATTCCACATCAGTGGTTAGTATCTAAAATCATCCTTTTGTATAAAAAAGGGTGATAAATATGATATTAGGAACTATCGTCCTATTAGTCTCATGTCAAACCTATATAAGATATTTTCTCAAATAATATTGAAAAGGAAAAAAGGAACACTAGACGAACTAAAGACCAACCTATAGAGCACACAGGATTTCGTAATTGTATCGATCACATTCACGTAGTACGCCAAATCCTAGAGAAGTATAACGAATAAAACCTTGCATACAATATAGCTTTTTGATTTTAGTAAAGCGTTTGATTCGTTAATACACGTAACAATATAGCAGGCACTAAAATAACAAGGAATTAAGCACAAATATAAAAGAATAATTAAAAAATGTCTTTAGTCATAGCACAGATTATTTCAGATTTATTCCAGAGGGTGTCTGGCCAAATATCTGTCCGATATTGGTACTGGGCATACGGGTACGCGACCCCGGATCCTCGAGCCACCACTGCCGCTAAACGACGCGCAGGCACATCGCCCTACACCTGTGTTAAATGGGCAAGGGCTACCTTGTCAAGTACGGACACGGCTAAAGAAGTTAGTACCCAGAAGGAAACTCCGCTTTGCAACGTGGAATATTGGCTCTCTAACCGGACGATGCAGGGAACTAACAGATGTACTCACGAGGCGTCGGGTCCAGTGTGCTTTCCTACAGGAAACGCGCTGGAAGGGAAATAAGTCCCGTATCATCGGACAGGGTTACCAGCTTATATACACTGGTACTCCTTCCGGTAAAACTGGTGTAGCAGTAGTTTTATCTAAAGAGCTACGGAATGGTCTCCTCGAAATTGACCGACGCAGCGACCGCCTGATGCGGGTGAAGGGGAGAGGTGGAGAAGTTACTTCTTGGAGCTACTGAATACTCAGCACCCGGGAAGTTTTCCGTCTGAAACACCGCCTAACCTGGGACTTATTGCTCCAATAACCTTGATGAAACTCGGAATTGTCTTCGACGCACGAAGATCGGCAAGGCGGTGGGACCTGACGATATTCCGATCGAAGCGTGGAAATCGTTGGGCTCTCGTGGTGTGGTCATGCTTACTGATCTTTTTAACCGCATTTTGAACACTGAGACGATGCAACATCAATGGCGGCACAGTTTTATTACCCCTATTTACAAAGGAAGGGGCAGTGTTCAAGATTGCGGTAGTTATAGGGGCATTAAGATTATGAGTCACACCATGAAGCTCTTCGAGCGCGTGATCGACCTCAGGCTTCGCCGAGAGTGTACTGTCTCTGAGTGTCAATATGGATTTCAGCCAGGATCAGGCACTACGGACGCCATTTTTGCCCTCAGAATTTTGATGGAGGCACACAGGGAAAAGAGGAGAGCTCTGCATGTGGTATTCTTAGACCTGCAGAAGGCCTTTGACTGTGTGCCACGTCAGTGTATCTGGTGGGCACTGCGATCCAAAGGGATCCCCGAATCCTATGTTGCTATTATCAGAGACATGTACAACGACTCTGTTTCTACAGTTAGGACCGCTGTTGGCGATACCAAACCCTTCCCAATTACAGTAGTTGGTGAACCACCAAGGCTCAGCTCTTAGTCCACTTTTGTTTAATGTAGTGCTAAATACTGTCACGGTTCACATCCAGGACCAGCCTCCATGGCTGATGATGTATGCCGATGACATAGTACTCATTGACGAGAACCAACTGATGCTGAAGCGTAAAGTGAATGCCTGGAAGGGTGCGCTTGAGAAAGGTGGTCTTAAACTGAACGTGTCAAAGACCGAGTACATGGCTTGCGGGAACCCAGACTCGAGCACCATCCACATCGGGCCTGAGCCAGCCGTTAACTCAGAGAAGTTCAGGTACCTTGGATCCATTATGCACGAGTCCGGAGGCATCGACTACGATGTCCACGCCCGGGTTAGCGCTGCTTGGGCCAAATGGCGGGAGGTCACTGGTGTGGTCTGCGATCGCAGAATACCGCCCAAACTCAAGGGGCTGATATAGAAGAGCATGATCCAACCAGTTCTTTTATACGGCAGCGAATGTTGACCAGCATTATCTCGGCACACTCAGGAGTTTCACGTAACGGAGATGAAGATGCTGAGGCGGATGTGTGGCGTTACTCGAGCTGACCGAATACGCAACACATTCATTCGAGGTAGTCTTGGGCTCCAAGAGCGCCGGCCTAAGAACTACGTCGGAAGAAAATGCCTTGATATGTCTGTTCTTGGAGTAAGACCCCCCGGACGCCCAAGGAAGCGATAACTGGACGTCGTGACGCAGGACAAGAGAGCCAATGGACTAACCACTGAGGATGCTCAAGACCGTGCAAAGTAGAGTAGATTAAGTAGGAAAGCAGACCCTGGCAATAGGCCGGGATAATGCTAAGTAGAAGAAGAAGAAGGTCATAGCACAGCAAATATTTAGTTGGAGAAGAAAAGCAAGCCATTTAAAGTAGAAACAGGCGTAAGTCAGGGCAACCCTATGTTTCCAAAACTATTTTAGCAGTACTGAAACTAATTTTCAGGAAAATTAACTGGGAACATCTTGGGTTTAATATTAACGGGAACGGCTAACGCATTTCAGGTTCGCTGATATTATTATTTGTGTCGAAGTTTCTTGTCATGTTTATTTACTTTGAACTGATTGTTCTATTCTATATTAGGTACATAAATGTATAAAAAAGAAAATATTATTATATAATTACAGTGATGTTGCGACTATTTAATTTTTTTATCAGTAAATTTACTTTCTTTTCAATTTACATTTAGCAAAATAGGAGAAATTGGATATAATATTTCGTATTAAGAAAAATATAATTGAACATTTACTAATATTCACAAAAATATATGGAAGGTAAATGGATAAAATAAAACAGTAGGACACATCACGACATTTATTAATATGCAGACGATTAAAATGGTAATAGTTGATAAATTGACAAAATTACAACAATTAATAAGAAAAATTCTAACTAAAATAATATTTGTAACATATGTATAAAGTACTAACATTACAAAATATATTTAAATCCAAAGTTAAACTAATGTTTCTTGAAAACATTACAAAAATGACGTTAATTCTAATAATACTTTAGTAAACTTAAATATAATGACAGTAGGCTTAATAAATAAATAAGAAACATTAAAAATTCTTATCCTATCGATTAATATTCACTTGCAATTAAAATTAAATGTAGCAGAATTATTAAGAACAATTATTAGTGATACTTGTAAAAAAAATTTAAATTTTAATAATAAATGGGCGAAAGGTTAATAGAAAAGTCAAAAAATTACCAGATGAAAGGATGGAAGGTAAGATTAATATAATTTTTTTAATAAATCCTCCTAAATAACTATACTACTACAAGAACAATTAGAGGGATTAAATATATTTTTTTAAGAATTCCGAGATCTCATGTTTCAGTTAGGTTATTTTAAGTTTTTAATTTTAAATTATTTTATATAAAATGCACACGTTCCTTATAAGCGGCCCAGCATTTAGGGTATTTCTCAGCATTTAGGGTATTATTATTGTAGAATTTTATGTAAAATCTCGGAATTGCTCCAAATATTCTTAAGAAACTAGTATTTAGATACAAAAATCTCAAAAATACGATTATCATATAAGACATGGTTATTAAAATGTAAATGTTTTCACTTCCAAAGACAAGGTGACCAGATATAATCATGTAAATATTCATTTCTACATACATCATTATTTATACATACATTTTTATGCTTGTTCAATGAGAACATTCTGAAGATGTTTTTAGATTTTATTTTCCTTTATATACCTAGATGTAAGTTTGTTCTCTACTGTATCCGTCTATAATTTCTTCCGATCACTGCCCCTACCTTAGAAGAAAGAACGCCCAAGCGGTAACATCGAGCAAAGCGAGAAAAGTGAAAGATTGCTGTTTGAAGAGAAAATCTACAAGCTGTTTTATATAATATATTACTACACACTACTATACTATATGGTCAAAATAACCATAGAAAATATATTTCATTTAAAAAAAGCGACTTTTCGAGTTCTATGTCCAGTCAAAAGTGTTTGCAAAAGTGTACTTGGATGCAGCATATTTTAAGTTTAAATTAAAAAAAAACACGTTATAGACGAATGTAATCGCACAAAAAATATTCAGTTAAAATATCCAATAGCAACAAGACTGGAAAAGATTTATCATCGAAAGAAGTCCATTAGACTAAAATAAACATATTTATGATTGAAGACTGCAATCTGTGATAGTACTTGTTTAAGAACCTATATAAAGTATTGAATATCCCACGATTCAATTTAATAACTCTCTGTCTGATGTCTTTCTTCTACATATTGATGTAACCAAAAAGGTGGTCAAAAATCGTTCAAGACCATATTCGACCAGTCACCATAAATATTAACCCACTCCAAAAACAAAACGACAAACTCTTACCATTTTACTTTAGAAACTTTCCATAACAATAACATAATTAATAAAAGCAAACAAATACATAAGTACTAATTATAAATTTCAAATTAAATACAAAAACTAAATATTTAATAGCTTCCACATGTCAAAATTAATTCAGTTTTTGATTTTATAACGACAACTTAGTATGAAAAGTTCATTCTCTTTCTGTTCGACACTATGACCTGCGTATAAGGTTCACGTAACAAAAACTACTTTAATCCTGTTATCTCTTGTGCTATATAATAGAGTGATAAAAGTGAGCCTCTACTGTAAATTATCGTTTGTGATATTTAGCAAGAAACTGGATGAACAGTTTCAATGTTTGTGATCAATCAGTGGTAGTTTGTGATCAAACAAATCACCCTATTATATGTACAAGTTTATTCGTAATTATAATATAAAAGTAGAAAATATATATCACAACTTAGTTAAACTCTGTAATAACTAACATACTTTTATTCATATTTTTGTAGATATTTTATATGTGTTGGATTTTTTTTATTTTTTTAGAGTTTATTTATTTTAGCTATAACTTAATAAAATATAGTTGCTCAAAAAAGTTAACATTTTATATCTTCGTTAGAAGTAACTTCTTGAATATAATATATTTAATGACGACGTGTTCTAATAGTGCTAATACTCTTAAAAGTGGCTTACCTACGTGCACAAACAAACCTACTTAAATTGAAGCAGAAAGTGAACTGAGGGCGCGGTGGGATATAGGTTTGTAAAACTTATTTCGAACTTACAAAACTGATACATCGTCATACCCGATATACCGCCAGTGTACCACCCAAACAGGAAATAAGAAAATATAGTAAAACTATATAAAATAATAATTAAATTTCAATTTTAAAGTACATTTACAAATTGAAAAACAAAATTAAAATAGATTTAAAAAGGAACCTTTAAGTGCAATTATTTAACTAGCATACTAAGTTCTACATTGTCTATCTACTGACCGACGAGCAGCCACTACGTATTTACACACTACTGTTATTTTCTTTCCAAGTTTTCTTGGCAAGACGATTTACTCAATCTTGCTTAAGAAAAATGAAATGTGAACCTATTGGGCGCTTAATACTATCGTTTTATAATAATGAGTAACTAACTTACAATCTTTAAGTCAACCTTATACCAATTACAGACAAAAATGACATCTAGCAAAATAATCATTTGAAGTAACTAATATTGTTGGCTAGTATTAAATTTAAATTAAGCAAAACGGAATCAATATGTAACTTTTAAGACTTCAAATGAAATGACTACAAACGATAGACAAGGTATAATATAGTATAATAAATTAATTGACGTTCAATCAATGAAGGCTGTATCTTCTTATTTGGAATAAAATTATTTGACTTTGACTTTGGCTATTGATAGTTAATATATCGAAACTGAAAAATTGAAAAAACGACGTTAAAAGTAAAAAGAAAAAAATAACAAAATTATAAGCAAGTGACAACATACTATTAGGTATAACTGTATAGTTTAGTATTAATTCTAAATATATTCTTAGCAAAAAAAGATGTAAACAAATAAATAAATTTAAACAATTTGAAACAATTAAAAAACAAGCAACTTATTACGACTTATTTAACTGGACATATATGTAATATAAAAAATAAAATTTATTTTAATAAAACATGACAAAGACAAAATTATGAAACCGAAGAAAAAAATCTAATAAATAAATCTAATTCTACGTATTTACACACTACAGCCCGTAGCTATCACTCTTCCGTGAAGTGTGCCACTTAATGGGATTTGCAATTTTAGACATGGGTATATTAATCCTATTAAAAACTGGGCTAAGTTATAAGTTTAGCCCGTTCTAAATCTTAAGCTAAATTAACTGAGCTTAGCAAATTATTTGCAAAGCGAGTAAAAGATAGAGTCATATAAAAATAAATATTAAGGAAATATCTCTGGAAGAAACTATATATATCACTTCCATATCTAATAATTAATATCCTGATTTCGTATTAAAATTTGAAAAAGCATTAATGAAATCAATAACATAATCAATCATTATAAAACATAAATACGATAAATATATTGAGAATAATCTAAATTAAATAAAAAATCGAAGTTAAATGGACAGAAATCCTTCTATTCATTTCAATTCAAATTAATTGACTAAAAATGATTAAATGAATTAAAATCAATGTGAACTGGATATGTTGCAAATAAATGTAGTTTATTCTATCCATTATGTACAAAGATATATCATTTCACTTATACGCTATATGTACCAGTACTAAATCACCTTCGACAATATCAAATGCTAAATGCGCATAACGTAATAGAAATTTCAACAATCAACGTGTTTTTAAATATCTTATAAACTTCAACGATCGCTGATTCGATATAAATATTGACTAACAATATTTACAAAATCATCATCAGCTGGTGACCAGAAATAAGCCATCTTCATCAAGGGAGACCTGTTGTCATAAAGCTGTCCCATTGAATTTATTCCTTTTCTTCTGTAAAAATAGCATGTCTTTTTATGTAATATATCCAATATACCTAATACATTATAATATAACAAATAAAATAAACACTGTAGTACTCACATCACATCTTTTCCTTTTATGATCTGAGGTTCGGAGAAGGTTCTCGAAGAACCTGAAAATTTATTTAAATCTTTATTTATCCACAATTATTATTTTCAATTATTATATAATGTTTTTTTTTTAAATATTTACCTTCAAACTCTCAATCATCCTCCGGTGTCTGTGTGACTGATTACAACACGTGGATGTCCAAGTCTAGATCGGATAAATTGCTCTTTCATTTTATCTTGATTTTGCGCTAAGTGTCCAAAATTAGTGGTCATATTTGACAACTGCGAAAATATTATACATTAATATTAAGTGGTAATGTTTACTTCAAATATATGAATCAGGTTACATTTCAAACAAAGATATTTATTAGTAACAAAGGCACTAACTTTAAAGATATCCATATCTGTGCTATGAACCATGCTGTTTGTTGCTTCTGTGAAATTATTGGTTCTTATCAACATTTAGTCCAAAAAATAAAGGCACTAGTCTATTTTGATCGATTTTTTCAAAAATATATTCTTATGGATTTCTTGTTTGGATCATTAACTGAAACAATACATATACTTATATAACTAAATGTGAATAGGTGAAGAAATATTTTTTTATCAAATATATATATATATATATATATATATATATATATATATATATATATATATATATATATATATATATATTTCACAGACGCTGCGTGCGTGAAATGGTGTATTACAAATTTTTTTTAATTTAAAGTGTAAAGTACGAGTACATAACTCATTTCCAGAACTAGCACCAAATACCAAACAAAATGGCGCATGTGAACCAATTTAAATTCACTCGGCACATGCGCGGTAGTGTTATTGCTGAAGTGAAGGTCATTTTGCGTATTTATAATATGAATTCAAAATATCGAGATGCTTATGTATAATTTCAATCAAACAAAATTAAAGAAAATAATTATAAAGTAACGGAATCATACAATAGCATAAATATTATTTTAAGCAAACACATTATTTAATCGGTGCAGCGCCATTTTAAGAGTATCATCAAGACGCATCGGTGCATATACTGTATTTGTATCTGCGCACTGCGCAGTCGTGAGCTTATCGATTATATTGTACATAAGCTACGCCCATGCAAAATGTAAAATCGCCATTTTTGTAAATATATTAATACAAATTATTACACAGAAATTACTTAAATTTATATTTTTTTAACAACAACAATAATAGCACAATTTATTTAGCTTATTATATAGCGGTAAATACATATTAGCACAAGTACACGATCGCAATACTTGCATATACACTGTTTTACGCTTAAAGTGGTTTTTAAAGCAACTCATTAAAATATATTATTTTAATAAATAATTTACAATATATCCACTATACATATCACAGGGTAATATAAGTATATATATATATATATATATATATATATATATATATATATATATATATATATATATATATATATATATATATATATGTATATATATATATATATATTTATTTCAAAAAATACTTACTATTTCATGAATTTGGTCACCACTTCTCTTCTTTTGATTAATATTAAAACAGTTTGTAATAACAATTCATATAATCTAATTTAAGTACATCTAAACAACAAACAGAACTAAAAAGAAATAAAGTATACAATATACGCCGTCATAGTGTCAGAGCAGAAAGCAGAATGCCTGATGTCTAGTACTGATCGAGGTGGTTTAGGCGTACTGCGCATGTGCAACGGTCTGGGAATTTTGCAGCCCACGTGAGGATACATTTATTGATATTGATTTTGTCTTTGGTTCGTACGAACTGTTATATATTGTCACTGTATAGAAATATGTACACCCTAGCGTAACTGCCCTTGCTCCCCTATTCCTCACATGTTTAAATAGTCGTAATTGTTACTGTGATCTAAAATTAACCATTGTAGCAAGTGTAATTTAAGAGATACAATAAAATATATTTTGCTTAAATAAAGACAAGAATTATTTAAAATCCTGAAATAAAGGAAGGAATAGTATTAGATAAGCCGATTGCAGAAAATGTTTTTATTTCAAATTGCTTAGTTAATTGCAAATCAAAAAAGAGGACAAAAAATATAGCCATTTTAAATATAGCAGAAAAACCAATTAAGATAAATTCAAATTTAAATCTTAAATTAGATTAAATTCCAAAAGAAGATTTAAAATTAGTGAAGAATTTTCATAGTGTAATTGAAAGCACCGATCAAGTCCAATGAGGAAAATGAAGAACTTTTAAACCATTGCTCTCAATATTATTATATTTTCCATCATCAACACTGTACTTGTCCACTGCTCGACATAAGCCTCTCCAATGGCATGCCACTGAGCTCGATCCAACAGCACTTCACACCCAACAACTGCCAGCTACTTTGCGTATGTCATCACTCCACCCAGCTGGAGGACGTCCTACACTACGCTTGCCGAGTCGCTGTCTCTACTCTAGAACACGTTTACCCTAGCGATCGTCGGTTCTGCGACAAATATGACCAGCCCATAGCACTTAGCACACCACATGTAATAAAAACTAATTGCAATGTCCCCATTAATACAAAATATTATAAATTTCCACAACGCCATAAAGAAGAAGTGCGTCAACAAATTAATAAAAATATTTGATTCTCTCAGACTAGGAATCGAATGCACAAACCGCCGTCACATTTACAGCCCATTTTTATAGATATTTTTCAATTTTTTTTTAATGTTTTTTGGTTCTACATCAGGTGCTCCAGAACCTTCATATTATACTTCAAAAGATTCTTGATTTCCGTATTTCATTTAGCTTAGCTGGACATAATAGTTCTTTATGGGATATTTCATATCTTGGATTTTTAATCATTTTTATATTTCAACGAAAAATGCGCATCACGCTCAGCAACTTTTACTAAAGAGCCACTTTCTTTTTGTTTAGGTTCATCAGGTGTTTTAGATCCTTGTTTTTTATATGTCATTGGAAATTGTTTTTGTTGTTGAAAATTGTTATTGAAAATTATTTTTGTTATAGCAACATTTCATTTAGGATCTATCCTGTTCTGACCTAACAAATATACAGCAAAAATAGATTCATTCAAATCCGTCCAGTAAATCCGAACATGTGCTTGTACAAGCAAACAGACAAACTCTATTAGAATTTTTTTTTAAATAACACAGCTTGAGAGACGGTGTCACCAAATATCTGCGTTGATTAGTTTCCGTAAAACTTAACTATTTCATATTTGGCAACTATCTCATATTAGGAATCTTTACCCTATTGTAAGCTCTCACTTCGTGTCAAATTTCATATGAAGTAATTCTTTTAAGAGTCGACAACTTAAATTTGCGGTCGATGCACTATTTTTGTATGAAATGAACTCTAGTATTATAAGTATGAGTTTCTAAGGATTTTTTACTGGGATGTCTTAATTAAATGTTTTGCTTAACATATTTTTTTGGTTTTGCTCTAAGTAGTTGAGCTCTATATTTTTGCCTAATTTCATAACTCCAAGTTACCGGGAAGTACTCTGTAGGGTATTATTAAGGTTTCGTACCTTAAAAGGAAACACAGAACTCTTGAAGGATCACTTTGTTGTCCGTCTGTCCGTCTGTCCATCTGCTTGTCTGTCAAGTTTATTTTCTCAAATGTGTGGAAAAAAGCACTTAAAACACCTGTTAAATTAAGGTCGTAAATAAACGAAATATGAGCATTTAAGCGTTTTATTGCATTTTGTATGAAAATTGCCCCATAATCAAACTTTCCAGGTACTGATATTTCATTTTAAATCCAGTTTAATTAGTTCATTCGCTCAGGTTCGAATAAATACACAAATGACAAATATTTCATAACTCCAATTCAAACTTCTTCTTTCTTCCGCAATTCCTCTACCAAACAAGATAAATCATTAGCACGTTATGATAAAATTTTACGCGAGAAAGAACATGTTTCCTATTTGATTAATTTTATGTATATAAAAGCAAGATCTAAATTTATTTAATTTCATTTCCTAGTGGCTATTACATTGTCAATAGTAGGGAAGGTGATCAGTGATTACGGTAAAGTGGACAGTGTTTTATGAGCAAGGTGAAATTATCTAAAGAAGATGACAAGAAGATGGCTTCCAACAGGAGTGATCCTGGTGGAAGCCGTCTTCTTGTCATGAAATTTGACTCGATATAAATTTAGCTGTGACGCATTAGCCTCGGATCAAGTTGTGGTTGCTGAGTGGACCGATGCAGACCAACTTTTTGGCTGATACCGAAACTGCTCAGGATGAAGTTATAGGGCATGATTTGAGACATGTAGAATTCGTTTAAGAAGTTACGGCAATCCACAACCCTCCTGAATACAGATTGGAGTATATAGCAGCCAAACGTGCCAGCACAAGAGCTTTAGGACCCAATGTCAAAATTTATCACTAATATATGATAAACTTGAAATTGTGGAGGGGCAGAGCTCATCTACGAATTGGCATGTAATTGGGATCAAGCGACGCAAGATATCGCCAAATGTCTCTATATCAGAGATTCCCAGAGTAAGTTGCTCTGTACCATAGCAGTCATATTTCTGTAAAGGAGATGGGAACTTACTTCATGAAGCTGCTGAACACTCAGCATCCGTGTAGTCTTCCATCTAAACTACCTCCCAACCTCAAACTTATTGAACTAATAACCGTTGATGGAACTCCAATTTGTTCCGACGCATAAGAATTTACTGTCTCTTAGTATCAGAATGGATTTCAGCCAAGATCAGGCAACATGGATGCCACTTTTGTCCTCAGAACTATGATGAAGGCATACAGGGAAAACATTTTAGAGATTTACATGTGGCATCTGCAGAAAGTCTTTGACTGTGTATCCCGTCCATGAACCTTGTGGGCTCTGCTATCCAAAAGGATCCCAGAAGCATTTATTGGCAACATCAACGACATGTATAATGACTCCGTTTCTATAGGTAGGACCGCTGTCGGCGACACCAAACCTTCCCAATTACAGTAGGGTTTCACCAATGCTAAGTTCTTAGTCCGCTTTTGTTAAATGTAGTGGTAGATATCATCACGGCTCACATCTAGGACCAGCCTTCATGGCTGACGATATATGTGGATGACATAGCATTCAATGACGAGAGCTGACTCACGCTGGAGCATAAAGTGAACGTCTGTGAGGGCACGCTTGAGAACGGTGGTCTTAAACTAAGCTAATGCTAAGTTGAAAACATGGAGTGACATGGCTTGTGGGACCTCGGACCAAAGTACTATCCCTTAAGGTCTTGAACCAATTTTTAACTATCTTGGTATCGAAATTGACTCTAAATTACAGTGGGGACCTTATACTGATGGATTGGCGAAAAGACATGGCTCAGCAGCTAGTGCTGCTAAAATCTGCGGCTGGTCTTGTTTACCGGAACTTGGGCTTTAGCTGGCATTATAATTTTGGGTAATGGGCCGCTGTCACTTTCAATAGAATTTTTGTCTTGCAGAAAGCTCTAACAAAAGCAAAAATTTATCGCTTATGTAGGTATAGCCGTTTGAAAGCAAACACTACTTAGTCTTGGCATAAATATTGTTACAAAGAGAAACAACATCTTTTTTACTTTACGTAGTAAGAAAAAACATCTCCGTATGTAACATATACAGAAAAATGCAATAAAAATAAATTGAATCAGAACTTTTAAAATTAGCAAGCAAACGTATAAATTTCAAAGAACATAATCCATCCATAGATAACACCCCCCCTCCCCCAATTTTCCCAATAAATTTTATTTATTGAATTAAATTTTCACACAAAAAATTATATTCTCCTTCATTTTATAAGATTCTCATGGGTCCGTCCGTCCCTTGCCCCCACCCGACTTGCTCCCTAGTTGGGATCTATTGTTGTACAAGAACACTTCAATAACACCCGATTCTGTTGTTCATATTAAATAATTTAAGTGTGATTGACAAAATTGTGAATAATTGTCATTTTATCACTCTGAGAAAACTTTACGGCTATAGGTTCCACAACACACAATGTCAGACGGAGAGTGGAGAACGGAGTGTATTGACATTAAGGTCGCCGGGCGTATTCTGCTATCTACCGGATATAGTGTGAAGCTGACAAAATGTTGAGAATTCTTAATTTTTATTTATCTTCCGTTCGCGTATATATGTATAATATTTTTTGTAATGTTATATATTTGAAAAAGTATAAAGTTGTGATAATGAAATGTATTTGTTTGTTGGCAACATCGTTCATTGTAGACGTAAACAGACATGCGCAGAAAGCCTGAGTCTAGCTCTGTCTGGGCTGCGCAGTAAGTACTAGGTAGTCTACATTAGAACCTGACACTATGAAGTCGTATATTGTTTATTTTCTTTCTTTTTAGTTCAGTTTGATGTAATAAAGTATATTTTATTATAAATCCTTATTTACACAATGTTATAGTAGTTAATAAGTTGTGATGGATTGTGAGTTATCGAAATCGTAAGTATCTACTAATTAGTATATTTTGTATTAAACTTCATTTTAATATTAATACGTTTTCATGCCTCTGATTGTAAGCGCGACAGTTGTAGGTTCAATTCCCACTCTGAATGAATTCGTATCCTGGCTGGCTGGGATGTCTAAAAGAACATTCTTCAATCCCAAAAAAGAGGTTTAAACAAATTTAAAGATAATGCTTATCAAGTTACCTATATATATATATATATATATATATATATATATATATATATATATATATATATATATATATATATATATATATATATATATATATATATATATATATATATATATATATATCACCCTGGCGTCGCTCCAACTAAGTAGTTTTATACATACGAGTACAGTCAGGGGGAGTAAGCGCAGGGGTGAGGGGGTTTACTTATCAATAAATTGCAGCGGGGTGGGGAAGGAGGGGTATGGGTGTGTCGGGAACAAAGATAATAGTATCGAGCGAACTATTTATTTATTTAGTTTTCGTATAAAAATTCAACAAAGTCCATGGCAATAGACCTATTGATTATTGAATTGTAATAATAGAATTCAAAACACAGCTATTGTTATCGCCTTACTTGAGCTTTTCCGGTAGTTTCGTTGTTTATTCTTAATGTTAATATAATAATAATATTTCTAGTTTAAGATGGATCAGCGAAACAATCAATATATAGTAAAGGAATATAATTCAAATATAGCACCAGCCATGGGAAATATGTCACGGGAGCCTGCTTCCACTCTCAGATGACATATAGCTAATGGTGTTGGAGGTGGATATTTGGTGAGAAGAAATCAAAATCAAAATATTCTTTATTCAATTAGGCTAGTTCAAGTACTTTCGAATCGTCAATTAACATAAGTGTCAGTATTGTAAGTCCTTCAAGAAGCTACCACCAGCTTGGAGGCAGCAGCAGCAGCAGTTCTGCTGAGAAGAGCTGGCGAGAAACTCAACAGTTGCTCTTTTTAATGTAAATTTACAATATATTTACAACTGTGGTTAGCCTCCCGTTAGCATACAACAGTACTTAACTCCACACACTAACATCCGTATAATATTCTTGGAGTGAATAATATACTTTCCCTAATAATATATTTTTTATCTTGACTTTAAATTGCTCAAAGGGTAAGTCTGTAAGTATTTGTGGAATTTTATTATACATGCGTACATACATACACACCTTGGGACATAAACGATTTATTTACCTTCTGAAGGCGAATACTAGGTGTAATCAGTTTATTTTTACTCCTTGTATTGATACCGTGCTTAACACTGTTCTTTAGGTAATTGTTTATATTTTTACGTAGAAATATAAAAATATTATTGTAGACGTATTGTGATGCAACCGTCAGAATACCCGCTTTACTAAAAACTTCTCGCAAAGAATCCCGAGCTCACATGCTGTAAATAGCCCGCACTACTCTTTTTTGAATTATAAATATAAACTCTTCTTGAATTATAAATATAATTATAAAGAAACTATAGTGTTTCATGGGGAAATGAGCGCGAAGTGAACGACTCTGATATAGTAGTTCATTCTTCAAAATGTGCTCATTGACGCTCGTCTTCGCTGCTCGAGCGCTTTTCTCTCTAACATAATTATATATTTCATTATTTATTTTTGTATTGTTTATATGATCTTATAATTGTGACATTTAATATAGCAAATATATTGTAGTTTATTTTTACAGGGTTCTATTCTAGTAAAGAGTATGGACTGAAAGCTACATATTTTAGAAGACGAAGAGTTTCACCGTATGTATATTTTTAAGTTATATCGTTTTACTACATAAATTGACGTATTATAACTTTATTAATAATTAATTAATTAATTATTTAATTTTAGTAGTAAAGTTAATTAGAAAAAGTTACAGTTTATGTATGTTTATTTATTACAGGTAATATGGGTAACCTTCAAAACCTTCAAATCAGCTCGCAAAATACATGTCTTAGGGATTTTGACATCTCGATAAAATAAAAATGAACATTGCCTTTTATTTAGATTTATAGTATTTCGGTGCCTTGAAGCGATGCTGACAAAAGAAAAGAATATATGATAGTAATTTCTATTTTAATACGTTTTGTAACATTATTTTTATAAAAAGCTATGAATATAAAATGAAATCGATTGTAGTTACATTTATAAAGAAAAATATTTAGCGTTAGAATTAGCTCAAATATGCTTAAGAAATATACCTACTGTACATTTTAAAATGATATCACAAGAACATGTAATAGAAAACTAGAGTTTTTTAAGGAACAGAGATATCTTTGTACATACAACATAGAAGAAGCCACATACTCTCGACGCACATCGACTCTTAAGTATTCTGTATATATACACTATGCCCCCACTATGTCCCTGTTGATAGAATATTTTATGTAATAAGTTTAATTTAAATTTTTATGATTATTTTGTATTCCTCGTTGGTATGTGGTTGTTGTGTATGGTTTCTTCTAGAGATATCTTACAATTTTATTAATTTCAACGTAGTAGTAGAAGTAATGATTGATTTGTAGTATTTTTGAAATACACTGAGTAGTTTTGTCCTTGTAACATGTAGTTGGAAGCACTAGATACAAGATATATAATAGAGGCATATCACCAAGTTTGTTTCGTTTTTATTTGTACTAGGATTAATAAACGCAAAATGAGCAAATTTTAGTCACTTTCAAAATGAGTGTCACAAGACTAGTGTGTAAATATACATTAGTTCAGAATAGTTAGTTAAATTTTAGCTTAACTGTACAGTAGGTAAATAAATAGAGTATTTATTATATAAAAAAATGTTGTAGTAAAAAGAAAAAAGAAAGAAAATAATTATAAAATGATTGTCTCTGTATAGTCTAAGTAGGATAGGATAGGTATATTTTATTGTATGATATTCAAGTATATTAACTACATGTAGATTTAATGTTTAGGTATAGGTATAGGTATGCATTAGATTGTCTGCTAGGTCTAAGTACTTGCGCGTAGCGGCCAGGTAGCAGCTAGAGACTTACAAAGATCTTCCAAACGCACGAGGTTTTATTAGTTATAGGAGAAAATTTCATATACAAATGTTATATTATATTGTTGTAATATTGTTATAAAAGCAATATGCGAAATTCATAGTGTCAGTAATAAAATGACATGTTGTTAAGTTTGATGATTGTTAAACATTACCGTTATATATGATTGCTAATTATTTTTCACGTAATTATATATATATATATATATATATATATATATATATATATATATATATATATATATATTTATATATATTAAGATGAATGATATAAGTTAAAGTTATGTAATATCATTATTAGTGGGTATTATTTTAAAATTAATAATAACAATTTTATTGTGACTATTATTACATTGTGTTATAGAGAATGGAATCCGCCTTTAATAATTTAAACTTTTTATGATAATTTCATGTATTTTTGTTAAGCTTTTAAATTACATGGCCTTTGGGATGGACTTTGGGTGTCTTTCAAAGGCGTAAAAATTGGACCATTCTTTATACGCTATCCGCTCTACTTATTTAATTGCTACTGTGTCGATATTATTCCCTTTAAGAGTTTTATTGGGCTTACTTTATTTACTAATATTTTATCTATCAATAATATTTTTGTAACGTCACCCATACATTAATAGTTTAAACAAGCTTTAGATAATATTTTTTGTTACTTTCCTAACTATTCTATCTTGTCATTTCTCTGTTTCTCTAGCTTAGGTATTAGTAATAATAATTATATTAATGTCGTCGCTTCTTAAAGCTTGTAATTTTTTGTAGGCAATTTACTTACATTACATTAGCGCGTTCGAGTAGTTTATAACCAAGATATATGTAGCAGTTTATGTGATCCAATTTGAGTCCACACAAATATCCGGGTAGACAGAGAATATAGTGTCAAGTCACTACGTTCTTCACTTTGCACCTGAACCGAACTCGAAGCCCAACTTTGTCATACCAAAACAGGGAAACGAAAATAAATCATTTCTCTGAGTGGGGATCAGACGTACAACCACATACAGCGCTGCAGCGCTTACATGCAGCGTCTACCGTTCTTTCGTGCCACTACGGCATCATAATCTCCAAAATTAATGTTCTAGTGTTGTACTGTGTGTAGTGTCAATTTCATAGTGTCAATTTTGTAGCGAATAGTGTCAATTTCTACAGTATGTAATGAATTACAAATCAAGTGCGGTGCGGCTCTTAGTAAGAATATATTCAGAATTCTGAATCCCCTCATATGACATTTATATATTCCAATAGAGAGACTAAAATGTTTTAAATATAAACACATGTGGGAAGTTTGTAGGATTCGAACCCACATAATAAGAAATTGCTCAACTGCACCACAATGCCGTTTGCATTTACAATTTACGGTGTTTATTTTTTTTTGTAATTAATAAATGTATCAATGTGTTTGTTGGTTTCATTTAAGTGCCTAAAAGTCAACAAGCAAAATTATATATATATATATATATATATATATATATATATATATATATATATATATATATATATATATATATATATATATATATATATATATATATATATATATATATATATATATATATATATATATATATATATATATATATATAAGTAACTTGATAAGCATTATCTTAAATTTGTTTAAACCTCTTTTTTGGGATTGAAGAATGTTCTTTTAGACATCCCAGCCAGCCAGGATACGAATTCATTCAGAGTGGGAATTGAACCTACAACTGTCGCGCTTACAATCAGAGGCATGAAAACGTATTAATATTAAAATGAAGTTTAATACAAAATATACTAATTAGTAGATACTTACGATTTCGATAACTCACAATCCATCACAACTTATTAACTACTATAACATTGTGTAAATAAGGATTTATAATAAAATATACTTTATTACATCAAACTGAACTAAAAAGAAAGAAAATAAACAATATACGACTTCATAGTGTCAGGTTCTAATGTAGACTACCTAGTACTTACTGCGCAGCCCAGACAGAGCTAGACTCAGGCTTTCTGCGCATGTCTGTTTACGTCTACAATGAACGATGTTGCCAACAAACAAATACATTTCATTATCACAACTTTATACTTTTTCAAATATATAACATTTTTCCCCAAAAAAAATTATACTTTTATACGC
>JAXRJS010000182.1:0-24614 GCA_037127375.1 Dione juno | reverse complement strand
GCGACATACTTTTTTAGATGAGAATGTGGCATCAACGAAATTTAATCCCTTAAAGATCTTACTGTCAACCCTTAGTACCAATTCATGAATATTTATCAAGTAACTTATCAGAATTAACTACAATTTGCTTCAAACTATTAAAGCCGCTAAACAGATTTTTAGAATCAATAGAAAGACAGAGGAAAAGATAAATTGTATAGAAAACAATTATTATTACTAATGCATAAAAATATTTTTATCGAACCAAAATATAAATAACGTATATACATTATACGTAAATACACTTACAATTTTCTTATAACTACTCAAGTGTGTAATAAGAGCATATCGTTTTAATAATTTCATTCGCTTAATACGCGCTACTCCGCTTAAGAAACGGCATCCTAAGCGGAGTTTACTGTATTTACAATATACAATATTGTTGTTTGGTATTGATTTAGATAATTTAAAGATTTCTGTTTTATCTCTGTACATTATAATACTTATATATATAATACTGCATTACC
This sequence comes from Dione juno, assembly GCA_037127375.1. Taxonomy (NCBI): domain Eukaryota; kingdom Metazoa; phylum Arthropoda; class Insecta; order Lepidoptera; family Nymphalidae; genus Dione; species Dione juno. The sequence goes on along the minus strand of JAXRJS010000182.1, from coordinate 24,108 downwards.
TTTCAGTAAATCCTTTATCGTCATTTTTGGATAGTGTACGACGTTTGACGCGTGCGTATGTTACCGCATGTGATGTGATTTCTAAAGTCAATAATGAAGATAGTGTCACAGTTTTTCTTGCAATGTACTACTTTATTACAAGAGTCGTTTGTATTGGATGTTCCTTCTCTTCCTCATCCTTCACGCCTTCGCAATGTAAGATATTTTTAAATTTTCTTTATAAACTTCACGCATTAAGCGTGAGCGTGTGCACCGGGCGTGTTAGCGGGTTAGTGTCTACATCCAATACTTCTTTTTCTAATCAAATTCAAGGCAGCAGTAAATACTTCATTCACCCGAGTGAAGACCCAATGGAAATAAAAAGAAGTCGTTAACTAATTATACAATAAATATATAGTTAAGTCAGGCCGTCGTGGTGCAACGTCAGACTCAGACTCAGACTTAGACTCAGACTCAGCGTGTCGGTTTCTACTCAGAAAGAATTATTTTCATTTTCTTCGCTCTGGCAAGACACGTTCAAGAGAAGACGCGGCGTTGAATTGCCCCACTCAACAGGCAATGTCTCAAAAGTTGGAAAAGCGGAATATATATATATATATATATATATATATATATATATATATATATATATATATATATATATATATATATATATATATATATATATATATATATATATATATATATATATATATATCCAGAGGGTGTCTGGCCAAATATCTGTCCGATATTGGTACTGGGCATACGGGTACGCGACCCTGGATCCTCGAGCCACCACTGTCATACTCCTTCCCAATCCATGGTGTCCTTAGCCCCCCCCGCCCCTTTCTTACTAATCTTTTCCCCTCTCATCCTTGGCTTTTCCCACAAAAATGGGTTTTGGAGGTCAGAGGCTTCCAACATTATACTATTTAAGTACTTCTTATGATTATAATTTGTTTTCAGATACTCACATTGGACTAAGTGTTATTTGGATTATCCTAAGTGGTTTAGATTTCATGGCATTCATAGAAACGTTCAACCTTATAACCAATGAGGTATTTACATTATTATTACTTGCTATTGAACTAAGCGCAGCGTACATACTCAAAGCGCGGCGTTGGGTTTTGTCACTGACCACACTGTTTCCTCGTACTCTAATATGATTAGATATTGATGTTGAATGTATGTACGAGTATGAACATATATACATACATATTTATATATGTATGTATGTAATCACATGATTATGCATATGCTGCAACATTAATATATTTATTAATTATATATCCCTTCTCATTTCGTTATAATTTATTTCCTCTACGTAAAGGTTGGTAGAGGTCGCTAATTTAGCGACTAGGCCGCCTGTTGTATCCCGTCTTTAATACTAAGAGTAGTATTGTATCTTATATAACTTATCTGGTGTACAAAAAAGAATATTTTACTTTACTTCACTTGATGCGTGATATAGCAGCTGGCCATATGTGTGTGTGTATATATATATATATATATATATATATATATATATATATATATATATATATATATATATATATATATATATGACCCTGGATCCTCGAGCCACCACTGTCATACTCCTTCCCAATCCATGAAAGTGGTGTCATTACCCCCCTCCCTTTTCTACTAATCTTTTCCCCTCTCATCCTTGGCTTTTCCCACAAAAATGGGTTTTGGAGGTCAGATGGCAATCGCTCCATTAAAAAGCCGCCACCTGCCACTCATATGAAAAGAAAAAAGATGTTGCTGGGTACTGCTAGGGCGTCGCCGCTAAACAACGCGCAGACACATCGCCCTACACCTGTGTTAAATGGGCAAGGGCTACCGTGTCAAGTACGGACACGGCTAAAGAAGATAGTACCCAGAATGAAACTCCGCTTTGCAACGTGGAATATTGGCTCTAACCGGACGATGCAGGGAACTAACAGATGTACTCATGAAGCGTCGGGTCCAGTGTGCTTTCCTTCAGGAAACCCGCTGGAAGGGCAATACGTCCCGTATAATCGGACAGGGTTACCAGCTCATATACACTGGGTCTCCTTCCGGTAAAACTGGTGTAGCAGTAGTTTTATCTGAAGAGCTACGGAATGGTCTCCTCGAAGTTGATCGACGCAGCGACCGCCTGATGCGGGTGAAGGTACTGGTTGAGGGGGCTATCGCCAACTTAATCAGTGCTTATGCTCCCCAGGCTGGTTGTAGCGGGGCCGAAAAGGAGTCATTCTGGGAGCAATATGAAGACGTTCTACTCGCTTTACCATCTACCGAGGTGATCATAGTTGGAGGAGACCTTAACGGTCACGTGGGTAAGGCTGCGGATACGTATGGACGTGTCCACGGTGGTTTTGGTCACGGTCGCCGCAATATAGAGGGCGAAAATATCCTAAGAACCTGTATTGCATCTGATCTGGCCATCGTGAATACGTTCTTCCAAAAGAGTCCGCAGCATCTTATTACGTATGCGAGTGGACTCCATTCAACCCAAATAGATTACCTATTGACCAAGCGGTGTCATGTTGGCAAGGTAACTAACTGTAAAGTCATTCCTGGTGAAAGCCTCACGGCCCAACAACGTCTTCTTGTCATGGATTATGTCGTTACCCCGATAAAGAAGTTAGCCGAGACGCGTAAGGGAAGTAAATGGACCGATGCAGACCGACTTTCTGGCAGAGGTTAACAGTCAAAATTTAACAACTAACACCGAAACTGCTCAGGATGCTTGGGATCGAGCTCAGTCAGCAATTATTACGGCAGATAAACATGTTCTTGGCGTTTCTAAGGGAGGACGTATTATGGACAGGGAGACATGGTGGTGGAATGACAAGGTACAGGAGGTGATTCATGATAAGAAGACTGCATTTAAGGAGTGGCAGCGTTCCAACTCTCCTGAAGACAGACTGGAGTACATAGCAGCGAAACGTGCCAGCAAAAGAGCTGTAGCCAGAGCCCGCAGTGAAAGTTTGTCGCCATTGTACGATAAACTTGAAACTGTGGAGGGGCAGAAGCTCATATACAAACTGGCTCGTGCTGGAGATAAAGCGACGCAGGATATTACAAAATGTCTTTGCGTCAGAGATTCTCGGGGCACGTTGCTTTGTAGTCATGCCTCTGTGAAGGAGAGATGGAGAAGCTACTATTGCTACTAGCTAGCTACTAGCTATTGCGGTAGTTATAGGGGCATTAAGATTATGAGTCACATTATGAAGCTCTTCGAGCGCGTGATCGCCCTCAGGCTCCGCCGAGAGTGTACTGTCTCTGAGTGTCAATATGGATTTCAGCCAGGATCAGGCACTACGGACTCCATTTTTGCCCTCAGAATTTTGATGGAGGCACACAGGGAAAAGAGGAGAGCTCTGCATGTGGCATTCTTAGACCTGCAGAAGGCATTTGACTGTGTGCCACGTCAGTGTATCTGGTGGGCACTGCGATCCAAAGGGATCCCTGAATCCTATATTGCTATTGTCAGAGACATGTACAACGACTCTGTTTCTACAGTTAGGACTGCTGTTGGCGATACCAAACCCTTCCCAATTACAGTAGGGGTTCACCAAGGCTCAGCTCTTAGTCCACTTTTGTTTAATGTAGTGCTAGATACTGTCACGGCTCACATCCAGGACCAGCCTCCATGGCTGATGATGTATGCCGATGACATAGTACTCATTGACGAGAACCGACTGATGCTGTAGCGTAAAGTGAATGCCTGGAAGGGTGCGCTTGAGAACGGTGGTCTTAAACTGAATGTGTCAAAGACCGAGTACATGGCTTGCGGGAACCCAGACTCGAGCACCATCCACATCGGGCCTGAGCCAGCCGTTAAGTCGGAGAAGTTCAGGTACCTTGGATCCATTATGCACGAGTCCGGAGGCATCGACTACGATGTCCACGCCCGGGTTAGCGCTGCTTGGGCCAAATGGCGGGAGGTCACTGGTGTGGTCAGAATACCGCCCAAACTCAAGGGGCTGATATACAAGAGCATGATCCGACCAGTTCTTCTATACGGCAGCGAATGTTGGCCAGCATTATCTCGGCACACTCAGGAGCTTCACGTTACGGAGATGAAGATGCTGAGGTGGATGTGTGGCGTTACTCGGGCTGACCGCATACGCAACACATTCATTCGAGGTAGTCTTGGGGTCCGTGACGTTGCGGATAAGCTCCAAGAGCGTCGTCTGAGATGGTATGGCCACGTTTTGCGCCGGCCTAAGAACTACGTCGGAAGAAAATGCCTTGATATGTCTGTCCCTGGAGTAAGACCCCCCGGACGCCCAAGGAAGCGATAGCTGGACGTCCTGACGCACGACATGAGAGCCAATGGACTAACCACTGAGGATGCTCAAGACCGTGCAAAGTGGAGTAGACTAAGTAGGAAAGCAGACCCTGGCAATAGGCCGGGATAATGCAAAGTGGAAGAAGATAGCAGCAGGCCACAAAGACAGAAAATGAAGCTACAATTCTGCTGAGAAGAATCCACAAGAAACACAATAATTGAAATTTTATTAAATATTGCAAAATCATTTTAATAATATGTAATATAGGCGAAGGGGGAGCCTAGCCTCTGACTGGAAACTTATTAAAAAAATATATATCTACAAATTTTAAACGTTTCAGTCATGTACTTCTGTCCCCAGGTAGTAAATATAAAAGCGGGGCTGAGTCAACTAATGTTTAAAGTGACGGATGTGGGACACCGAGTTCCCATCGAGCTAGATATAATGTTTAAAGCAACTTTATTCCAATAAGATGTCATTTCGTCCACTGTCCATGTTTACAGTGGAACGTACATTGACGATTAAGGTACGTTGTTTTTTTTTTTAATTCAAAACATTTAATATTTGTTATTATAATCATGATGCCTTACTGGTTACTATGGGGAGTATACATAGTATGGTGATTTCGTAATCCAAGATTTATGATAGTTAAACTAGTAGAAGTAAAGAAGAGGACACTCACTGGATTTCTTGTGCTTACTCCAAAAGGCATTTATAACAATACAAAGATTTATATTAGATAGCTTTGTGCAGAAAGAGAAAAAACTCGATTGATTTTTTATCTGTCGTTGGAAGTATAGTGTCTATAATCTATCTATATAACAAGGTATCATTATGGGATAGCCACTTATGGTAGAGCTTTTGACACTACCTTCACTTTTCTCTCTGCCTTACCATTTCGTAGATAATATTATGTGAAACTTAAAAAGACAGCTTTCAGCTTTGCAGTAAAGAGATCCGTTTTAAATGAAACTCTTTAACCAGATTAATCGCGTATATTTTTATTGTAAAAAAAATATATTTAGATATTTGATATTTTACGAAGTAATACTCCCTGGACAGGGATACAATAATTATATCAAGCTATTTCTATACCCCATGCTTAACGTACTGCCCTAGAATGCCGCAGAAAAAGTTGACTATACCTTGATCTGATGAGTCAGTCAGACGAATGACCCAGTCACTATTCAAAATGTCAGGTTACCAAGAATGCCAAATACTAAAATTACTAATAATCTGATTAAAGATTGGCAATTATAATGTGTACAAGTCGTAAAAATCAGTTTTATTAATAAATTAAAATTTACGTAAATAATTTGTTTTGGGTATTCAGTAATTCAGATTTTATTTCATTGCAGCTCTTGAACGGAATTGTGACATATTTTGTCTTTATAATACAGGTACTTTAAAGTTATCCATTATAATATCAAATATAAACAAGTATATATAATGTTGCTGGATGATATATATTTAAGTGAATAAGATTACTTACTATCACACTTATTCTATTTGCTTCTTTTTCTATATATCATTTGTATGTGCACTCTATGCCTGATAGTTATAAGTTTGCTTCGTATATCAAATCACAATCTATAATTTTTTTTATTTGCTATGTCAGTTAATGTGGTTAAAATTTTGCTTTTTTTAAGTTGAAATATATTTTTAATACTGTAGTAAATTCAAAATGGCCACCATTACAAAATGGCGGATTGTACGTTTTTTAACTAATATATATTACTTAGGTATCCAATGCAAAGTATTGAAGATGGAAGGTTTGATTAAATGTATTTGTTTGACAATTACGTATTTTGATATTGATGTAGTGACCGTACCAAGTATAGCACAACAGCACGAAGAGGAACTTCAACATTCTAAATTAAATACAATTATTGCAGTGAAAATCGTGGTGTCTTATTATACTTTTTCCCTCTATTTATGGTTTCATTATTTACGTTAAAGCTAACTAGCCGTAAATAATACTTATAAGAGTTCAGTCATTCGTGTGAAATGCCAACTTTGGACTATAATACTAATAGGCTGGCTACATCCTAACTTCTTCAACATCGTTATGGGGCGTTTCGAGCGTGCCAGTCGAGCACAATTCCTTCGCGAATGTCACTTTGGTATGAAGACACGAACCTTAAGGTATTGCCGGTAAAAACAGATACATTACACTAGAAGTAGATAATTTTTAAATGAGATCCAATTAAATATAAAGCCGTCACTTATTAGCTAACTTAAATCAATATTTTCAATATACACACAACATATTAGGTTAGTAAAAGAAGGTAATATTTTACAAAATGTTAGTTCATACAGAACGTATGTATATACAGAAATTGCATCAAGTATGTAAATAATATATAAAATATATATATTCACGGTTAATGTTACATTTATACCTAAATGGTCTCATAGACCGATCAAGTCAATAATTCATGAGAATAATCAAGTCAAAAATGTATTTATTTTATTACTTTGGGCATAATTTTAAGATAATGCGTGTTGAGTTAAGGGTGTAATGACAGTCTGTCATGACATTGAAGAAGGCCGCGGAGCGATTGCGAGAATCCAGCGTGATGCCAGGCTCGCTCCGCCATCGGAGACCAGGAAGTAGGAGAAGGCAGTATGCACTCCTCCAATTCCCTTTTACCCTAGGGGGGGTTTTGTTTGAACCCTAAAGGCGACGGTGGCTCGCAGGAGGGCTTTCTACTGAGGCGTCGTTGTTGTATGCGCGAGCGATCTTGCGGCGGCTCCATGTAGGTGGAGAGGATTCCGCTGGGTTTTTGTGGGTAGTATCGCGTTTATTTACCGGTGAGACCCACAGTACCGTTTTAATGAACGGTCTGCATAAATCGCATTTCCCAGCGTAAAAAAAAATTATGACAGAAAAAAAAAGGATTTATGCCAATACTGCGCCGTTTAAAAAAACAACGATGTCGGCACTGTATCTCCATTTTAAATCGCTGATAGCTTTCAAGATATCAATATACCTAACCATGTACACTTAAGGACAATTATGTCCTACAGTGAGTGCACGACGTGACTAGTGCATTTATTTGGATGTTAAATAATACTGTTTATTGTTTAAAATATTCTTAGGTTCCCTCTCTAGTAGGCTAGATAGGATTAAGATTCTCTAGATTCCCTCTGTCTACTCCTCTAAAAAAGCAGTTGAGTGACTAATATATGACAAGACTATGAGATCTAGTACATACGCGTTGAGATGCTCAGAGCCTGACCAACTACTACAATTTCCTATGACTTGTAAAGAAGAATCAAAGCCTCTTTATAAACTAGGTAGCTATAAAAACAAATTAGGTTCCCAAAAAAACTTTAAAAAGTTAAATTCTAAAAGTAGCGATAATACTAGCTCACTACAAAATAATATGTATTGTTTTAATTGTAAAGAGAAAGGGCATCCCTTTCTCATATGTCCGAAGCCTTTTTTTGAAGTAATTTGCAAAAGAATTGGTCATATAACCGAGAATTACGTAAATAAAACAATATCTCTGCAAATACCACGAACAAATATATCAAAAACTATGCGAATATCGATTTTTAACACTAATTCAAAGTTTATAAAAGATGCATTGATAAATAATAAAACCGATAAATGTTTTTGTGGATTTCGGTAGTGATGTCACCTTAATTAGGAAAACGTTATGTTCCAAACTAGATTTAATTAAAGATAATGAATCTACTCCACTTAGGAGTTTTCGCAATGAGATTGTTTATTCAAAGGGTAAGGTTGATATTACATTAGTTATCAATGACGTTAGCGCAAAAACAACTTGTCATGTGGTAGAAGACAAATATTTAGATATGCCCTTGTTGGTTGGTCAAACATTCACTAAGAAGCAGCCACATATTGAAGTATATAAGACTGCTAAGGAACTAAAGTTTTTTGATATTCCTAACGAACTTCCATTTTGGCAAGAAATTTTAGACGAAAATAAAGCATTTGAAATATCCTCTATTAACTGTGTTAACGTACACGGCCCAATAATTTTGCGATGTTATGTCAATTCTAATTGCACTAGATGCACTTATATTAATAGAAAATCGTATAATTGGAAAACCTACTCGTCAATTAAGTGTAGTAGGTGGCGTGCATCAAATCAAAAATAATATAGTAAATATACTTGTATTTCTTATTACGAGTTTTTAGTACCCTACGACAAAACACGATAATAGGTCGCGGAACAAAAGTCAAATATGTTAATCTAATACACGAAAGTGATTTGGACATAGATTCAACTACAGATTTAATAAGTGATGTGATTACCACAGATGTAATAAACGGAAATTATTAGATGTATTACAAAAGTATCGTCATTGTTTTGCGTCAACTTTGAATGAATTAGGGTGTACAAACGTGACGAAAATGAAAATAGATCTTCAAAATGAAGTATATAGGCCATATAGGCTAATTCATACAGAAAGGGAACACGTCAGGGAAATGATACAAGAAATGTTAGACGCTGAAATTATAAGGAATCGGTATCTGAATACTCTAGTCCCATTATTTTGGTAATAAAAGATAGTTTATTTATTTATTTATTTATTCATAAGCCATGCGATTACAAAACTATTATTCATTTAAATACATGAGCTAGACAGTCACAAAAATATTACTGCCGGTGCTTAAATTAGGTTTACCCTGTGCTATAAGCACCGGCTACCTTCCAGTGTCACAGTAAAGTGATTAGACAAACATTATAGGTTATTTATATGTGAAGCTAATAATATAATTAAAAAACAAGTCATATATATATTAAGTAAATTTAAAATTTAACAATGTTATTTAGTTTAGACCTAATTTGGCAATTTAACATTAAGTAGTTAATGTGTGTGTTCCTGTGAAGTAGGTGTGTGTGCGCGTGTGTGTGTGTGTGTGTGAAAAGTGTGTGTGTGTATGTGTTAAATTAAATCCTAGATATTTATGTAATGGAACTTCAAAACTTCATTTGATGATCTTAATCATATTCTCAGTTTCGTCATATGACAGTTTAATAACCAATCCGTAACAATACGTTTGCACTTATATTTATTTTTTGGTTGTATATTGAGTATATTATTTAACCGATTAAATAAGAAGCTACCAAGAAAGTAGTAAAATCGGTGGCTAAAAAAGCTCTTGTATGCAAGTACTCTGCCCTCGGTATTTTCGTATCGAACGGATTTTTGCAGAAGACGAGAAACTTTCTTTGGAGTTCTCAGAGTGCTGCCTCAAAATTATCTGCAGAAAAAATAGTTGACGGACGGTAAGAACTTCGCAATATTCATAGAGTTCTTTCGTTGGGAAATGATACTCTTTTCCTGTTGCTACCTTTAATACCGCTCTCTGCGCCCGCTCGAGCTTCAGCAATTTGCTTCTGTGAGCACCACCCCAGGACGATATGCAATAGCTAATCAATGACTGGCACAAGGCAAAATAGGTCGTTTTTAGAACTTGGGGCTCCGCCACGTTTCTTAATTGTTTAAAATATATATGAGTTTACGAATTCTACTTGACAACATATCTATGTGAGGGACAAAAGTGAGATTTTCATCCAAATAATACCCAAATACCTTATGCTGGACACTCTGTGTATAGTAGGGCACCCACAGCTATCCTGATTTTGGAGATGATTATGGGCAATGATAGAAGGTTTTGAAGAATCAAATCTTGGAGGTTTTCTTATACTGAAAGTTACATACTTGGTACTTGGATGGTAAAGCTAGAATGTGTATCGATTATAGACTTCTGAATTCCGTCACAGTAAAAAAAAGGTAGTAAAATAAAGAAACACAGTAAGATACACACACACACAGTAAAATAAAGAACTTTATAACATTAGATATCTCTTCAGGCTATTATCAAGTTCCTATCTCGGAGAAATCCAAACCGCTTACTTCATTTCTTACCTCGGACGGTCAATATGAATTTAATAGAATGCCGTTTGGCTTGGCATGATGAACAAAGTTTTGGGTTCAGTTAGATTTAGTCAAGGTACCGTATATATGGATGATATTTAGATTTACGGGGAGTGCATCGATGAATTTTTTTAACAGACTTGATAATGTGTTGCAATGTATAGAAAAAGCAAATTTTAAGGTAAAGCTGTCGGTATTAGGCCTGGTAGTAAGAAGATACAATGTGTTGTAGATTTCCCTCAACCCAGCAATATTCACTCTGTACGACAATTTCTTGGTCTAGTCGGTTATTTTAGAAAATTTATTAAAAACTTTGCAATATTAGCTCATCCGTTAAATAAATTACTGAAAACGGGTGAAAAGTGGGAATTGGTAGAAGAACAAGAATACTCGTAACGAATTCTCAAAAATATTCGAATTGACAGACCTGTACTTGCTATTTATGACCCATCGACCGAAATAGAGCTACATGCTGACGCCAGTAGAATGGGATTAGGTGGTATGTTAGTACAGCGTGTAAAACCAGACAAATCTTTTAGATCATTTGCTTATTACAGTCGACAAACTTCTCCTGAAGAGAAAACTTTTCATGCATATGAGTTCGAGACGTTAGCTGTAATATGTTCTTTACGGAAATTTAGGGTATATCTTTTAGGACGCGTTTTCAAAATAGTCACAGATCTACAATCTGCTTTACGTGCAGCATTCACTAAACGAGATTTAATTCCGCGAATTGCTCGCTGGTGGCTTTTATTACAAGAATTTCATTGTGACGTAGAGTATAGACCCGGAGCAAAAATGGCGCACGTAGACGCTTTGTCAAGAAATCCCGTTATCGTTAGTGATGAAACTGTTTTAGACCAATACCCTAAAATAATGGCAATAAACAAAGATAACTGGTTACAGACTTTACAATTAGGTGACTCTGAATTAAACAGAATTCGTGATATTCTTCTAACTGACTTGGACAGTAAAAGATTAAATTATATTAAAGATAATTGTTATTAAAGATGACAAATTGTACAGGTATTTAAATGGCAATAATAGTAAGCTGCGGTGGGTAGTACCCAAAGGGGCAAAATGGCAACTTTGCCATCTAAATCATGACGATATTGGTCATTTTGGTGTAGAAAACTTTAAAACGTATGCAAGAACTCTATTGGTTCCCTAAAATTTCAAAATTGATTAAAAAAATACGTTCAAGCATGTATAGAATGCGCATATTCAAAAACAAATTCGGCTAAATAGGGTTATTTATATCCAATTACTAAAATAGACATACCGTTCCATACTGTACATATTGACCATCTTGGACCATTCCTTCGATCGAAAAGAGGTTATTCTTACTTATTAGTTAGTTATCGTAGATGCCTTTATAAAATTTATATTTATGAGACCAATTTGTAATACTAAATCAATAACTACTATTAACGAATTAGAAGATATATTTTGTTCTTTCCGAAACCCTGATAGACTTGTAAGTGACCGCGGAACGTGTTTTACGTCGAATATTTTTAAACGATTTTGTCTCGATAAAGGAATTAAACACATACTTAACGTTGTTGCTAGTTCAAGGCTCAATGGACAAGTCGAGAGATACAATCGTACATAGGGCCCTATTGAGTCGTGGAGCTGCTAGGCAATGATCGTTATAGGCTGGCAGCTATACCAGGGTTGACTGGTAATAAAAGTAAGCGTAAAACAACCGTAGCTGCGAATCGTATGATGTCATGGGTTCATATAACCGCTTTAGAAGTGAACAACGACTTGACTGACAGTGACGATGACACAACAGGTTCTGACGAATAATATTAGTTATTATTAAAATAATATATTAATTGTTTCTTGGTATAAATATATATATTATATATTAGTGACAGAATTCTATATTATTTTATTTATTGTTAATAGAAAGATATTGTTTTGTTAAAGGAGAGATATTGTTTTGATAATATGAAGATATTATTTTCGTTAATAAAATATAAGTGATCATGTTTACAGGAGTTGATAGTTAATTATGTCTAATGGTGAAAATGAATTGGTTCACCATTGACATATATTGAATCATAACTTGCAGTTACGCATTAATGTAAATTTAAAATTTGTTTTTGAATTAAATGTATTTCGTTTGTAAGTCCAGTCTCTATGCCGAGTGTTAGGTTCTGATAACGTGCTGTCATCGCTAAGCGTCCATACGTTCCAGAAAGCAATTCGTGTCCGTTTCTTCATGCCAAAAGTCGTCGTCAATAGATCGGTCCGGTTTCTATTTGTTTCAGTTTCTGTAATCAATGATTGTCGAGCAAGCAGGTGATTAGCCCACTATGCCTTAATCCGATAGCGGGGCTGCCGCTTCAGAGCCTTCGGATGTGCTCGATTTTATTTCGGGTGGCCTCCCTAGTGAGTCGATACTGTTTTAAGGCGCAGTATACTCGCCCTTCGTCCTGTATCCGTTAGCTCAGCTGCAACTCAGGGTGGCGGTCACGCGGCAGCACGGTTGCAGCAGGTCCCAGGGGGAACGACGGGGACGTGGATAACTAGGACTGGCTAGGGCTCCGCTATTACAGTACTCCGCCACGAGTACAGCGGTATGTATTTTTGGCATTTTATAGGTAATGCTGCACTAACCAACAGCGATTCCCACCAAGCTGGTTAAAAATTGGTTTTTCGTGAGCAAACACTAAGTGGCTAAGTTCCAGACCCTTGATCTGTCTAGTATTAATGTCAACAGTTTCAGCTTTATCATACTGTACTTAGGGAACAGTGATCAAGGGTGTTTTTAAAATCTAGTTCGTCACAAAATTCTTTCTAACTGAGCTCTAAATTAATAAGGGCCCAAGGGACTCGACGCTTCCTAACATGAAACTACAAGTGAAGAACAAAGTGATACGTCTTTATTTATCATTATTTTCTCTCTGCCTATTTTCTATAAATATACATAGTTGCATGAAATTTATTTTTATAATATTTTTTTCGCCCACTGCTTTACTAACATGAACCATTATAATCTCGACTTTCTTATTAATAAATTGTGTTATTTATATAACAATTTACATAACTTTCCTCTAGAATATCTTTCTACTATCTATTAGTGAAAATCGTATAAAAATCTGTAGCGTATTCTGAATGACTCAGGCAACTTTATTTATTAATATGTATAGAAGAATATTTATTTTTATACTACGCTTAAAATTAGCGCCATCTATTGACTATTCTTCAAACTAACTAAACTGCACAGTTTCTGTAACGAAATTATTCGCAGTGGTTGTATGAAGTTAAGAGATGGTGAGAAGTTAAGAGCGTAGTGTCTTAACACTACATTACAATTTACCTCATAGAAAAAAAATGACCGGATAATATTAAAGAAATCAATCGATTATTATAATTTTATATTATCGCTCCTATTTAAATATGTTCTATATTTAGTTTTTACGTAACGCCATCTAGCGTCATTTTCACTAACTATAAATTCACTTGTAACTATAGTTCCGATTATTTCTGGTACGTTTTTCTAATGCTTTCTTTGTATACATATCGTGGTCTTCCTTTTAATTTAGATTGTTTTTATTTGTTGTATTTATACACACGACGGTGTCAAACACAGAGTCTGTCTGTAAATACGGCGGTTATGGCAGAGAGACAGAACGCGGCGTTGAGTTCCGCCACTAAACACGCCTTATGTCGAAAATTAGTTAGAAAATGGAGAACGTCTCATAATACTAACATGGATAATGTCAACAAATTAATGTGTAAATCTATTAACACTCAGTATATTTTATCGATTATTGAAGCTCAGTGGCTTAGTGGAATAGTATTTAATTGTAAACACGATAACTATGGGTTCAATCTACACAAGAAGAACATATTTTCATTTCTCCTCAAGGTAGGCATAGATACTATTGCCAGAAATTGATAGTTTTGTCTCAATTGAGCGGGGAAAAGCAATTAATCGGTCCCCTAAGCGTAATTTGAACCTGCAACAGTTAGCCCAACGCTGTCCGAGTGCGACACGATGGTCACCAAAAGTGAGCCATAGTGGACTCAGCTCGTACTTTAATAATTAACAACATGTAAAAAAAATTAAAACTTATAATTTTCTTGCTAATTGGCGTATACTTTTATGTTTAAAAAAAATTTCATAATTGAAAAAATATGCACAAAATATATACGTATGTAAGTTATTGTAGATACTCTTCTAGAAAATCTGATATTACAATTTTCTCATATCTTTTGCATTAGTAGTGTTAATAACTGTTAATAGCGCTATATGATTTTTTTTTCTCTCTATAGAGTGCCATAGAGTAGGCAACGTCACCTTTTGTACGGTTTCAAAGCAGAGAGATTCTAGCATATAGTACCTTTTCTCAGGTCGGTTTTTTTAGTGTAGGTTTTTTTAGTGTTTTGTGTATTTTTTTTTAATCTATATATTAATATGATTTTTCTTTTTTTGTCATTGTTTAATCTTAAATTATGGTTTATTTTAGTTTTTTTTGTACACCTACTCACTTATTTCCCAAATAACCGGGTTGACTGGAAGAAAATACGCTTTAGCACTAAACCCGCCTAATATGCTTATAATTCATTTTTTTTATGTACAATAAATAATAAAATAAATAAATAAAGAAATTGTGTATATGCTGTGTATTGAAATATTCAAAACAACTCTTTTTAAAATTTTATAATATATGTTAGTATATTTATTTAAAAAATAATCGCTCGAAATACTGCGTTCATTTAACAGATTATAATATCGTAGCACGTTCGCATGTTTTTTTTTTTTTACAGACGCTCTCTAATCGGCCAGTAACTTTTATGCGCTCTTGAAAATTATAATTTTTTTTGTTTTAATCGTAACAATTTAATAAATTGCATACAAGAAGCTCTTCAAAATTAGACTATAAATAATTTTCTATATGCGCTCTCGTAATAATCGCTGGACATATATAATATATATATATATAATAAATATATATAATACATATATATATATATATATATATATATATAATATACTTATATCTTAAGATACCCCGATAATAAATAGTGCTTAGACACTCCGTTCCCCGCTTCGACTTTTATATATGACGTGTTCAGTGGCGGACTCACGCCGCGCTTGTCTTGTTGCGAGAGCGAAGAGATAAAAATATTCATTCCTCTTCATGGAATCGAACCCACAAACTTCGCGTAGACAAGCAGACTGCATTTGCGCCAAGAGTCCTCATAGCTTTTATAATAACATTAATCATCTATTAGCAGTTCCTTACAGAATCCAGTACTGATTGAATTCTTTCAAACATATTATTTCCTGTACCAGAGACTCCGATCCTTCCATTCGCATAACAGTAATAATCAAAAATATGGTTTAAGATTGGTTTTAATATTTAATTTTTGTTTGATTAAAAAAAATTGCCTTTGGTAGTTTATTTATTGAAAAGGCTATAGCCCTATATATTACATTACTTTATTATATTAGTCTATATATTATATTATATTGCGTTTATCGTTTCAATATAACCCACTATGCTGGCGCAGAGCGAAGCCACGGATAAAAGTCTTTTACAAAGTAAAATGATATCGTTAACAATTTTTTTTTACTTTCACGCTGTATCCCGCATATAGCAGGGTAGGCAGAGGGAACTGTAGGAAGGAACATAGTGTTAAGACACTCCGTCCCCCGCTTTTCGTCTCTCGAGGCATTGCGTGTTGAGTGGCGGGACTCTACACTCTTTAATACCAATAATAATGAATTTACCTACTTATCAATTCAATTGAAACGATTTATGAAAAACCTTTAAAACAAAATATAGCTAACTAATAAGATATGACACGCTAACTCAAGCTATTCTAAGATATACAAGCTACCTACAATAGAGATCAGTGTAAGCCATCCTTACCCCTGAAGTAAGGGTGGAAGGGGGTCGGGCTTCATAACGTGTAGCGCGCGCGAGACGACCGCACGCCTCGCAATGCTATAGTGCCATCAAATATACCGAAAATGTCTAATTATCACCTACTTCTGGCTGTTCTTATCACTATCAACCTGATTATGGGTAAGTGAAGCCTCTTTTTATTACCTTGTTACAGGTAAAATTAGGTAAAATGTTGACAATATCTGTAGTAGAGACGTTATTGACGTTTTAGTACGAGTTTTGTTTGTTTTGTCATTGTTGTATTAGATATTTATTGGATTGTTGTTGGGATTGTTGTTGTTGTGTTGGTTTGGAGTATTTTTTTATTGGTGAAGTGGCCTAAGTTGAAATTTAAACATTTTTTATCTATATAATATGTTTTTGCAAAATGAAAGCAATGATTAATTTTCTTACGTATTTGGTGAACACATTTATGTAAATAGATTACTTTCATTTTCATTTTAATATATTATATTAAATTATTATTAGATTCAATTAATTTTATAACAGCGCTGATGGCGATTTTAATATTGATTTTACAGGACATTTCATGTAGATACAATAATGTTCCTATACATTCAGATACAACCTTTCTGAACAATAAAACCTCCTTTATACTAAAACTGAAAAATAACTGACATTTCTAAAATAACAACTAACTTGTCATTGTTATCTGTTTCAGTTTAAAATAAGAATATAATAATATCTAAAGAATATATTAAAAAAAAACTGTACTAATATTTAAATTTCTTTCACATTAGAAATTTATAATAAATAAAAACAAAACACTGTCCATTATGTAGATAGTCGCAGGTTTGATTCTTACTTTGCGCTAAAATAGTGTTTCAAGATTAATATTGTATGCCATTAGCAATCGTATATCACAGTATAGTTGTATAAGTGTTTTTTTTTTAAATAATTTCATGGAACCTGCTCTATATCTGGTAAAATGGCTGGAAATGGGTGGAAAATGGCTCCCGCTCATGGGATCGAGTAATTTTTCTCACTTTGGTCATAGCGTAGCGTTAAAAAACGTAAAAGCGTAAAAAAAGTAAGGGCCTAAAGCGGAGAACGGAGTGTCTTAACACAAAATTTACTATACCTACCTTGCTATATCCAGGCTATATGCTATCCAGTACTCAAAAAGATATCAAAATAAAATAAACCAAAAGCGGAAAGCAGCGTTGGAATTTTATATAAATATTTTTTTTTTATTATCATTCATTTACTTCATAAAGGAGACGCTTAGATGGAATATAACGATAATTTACTCTGGAAATTCTTTTAAATACAAAAATCACTGAACGCCCGACGACTTCGCGTCGTCGCCGGTCCCAAGCAATAAATGTAAAATGAATGTCGATTGCCACCCTCGAAACATCTTTATTAATATTATTACGTCAAATGTAGCTGGGAATGAACTTATTGTGCTCCTACAATTTATATTAAATATACGATATTAGTATATATCGTGGTGAAGTTAAAAAAAAATTGTTATACTACGCAATTTAGATATAGAAAATTTTCATACAAATCTTCTAGATTAGTATTTAGATTGTAAACGGTTACGGGTTCGATGCCCATTCAGCGTGATTGAACGGCAAAGAAAAAGAAAAGCGAAAAGCGGAGAAGACACAGAGTTTTGACACTAGGTGCTATCTATATATTTCTGTAACCAAGCATAAAAGACGATATATTAAGAATGCGTTACAATACACAGATTTTAATAAATAATTCAAATTCGCGATTTAAGTTATTCGATTTTCTCACTTCGGCAACAAGACTAAGCGCGGCGTTCAGTTCCGCCACTCAACGCACAATATCTCAAAATTAGGCCGCAAGTGGCGAACGGAGAGTCTTAACACTAGCTTCCTTCTGCCTACCCTGCTATCATCAGACATCGATCATATAACCTATATACATATAACATGTATAAATAGAGCAAAACCATCATAGTGACCGCTGGAAAGCGATGGGTGTGGGTTTGATTCCCACCCATGCCAATGATCCTAGTTGAATTATTTTGACACTAACAGACAAAACGGCGGCATTCAGTTTCGCCACTTAGCACACAATAGCTCAAAAATTTGTGGAGAATGGAGAATTTGTGTCATAACACTACGTTCTCTTTACCCCTATTTGCAGACAAAAGCAAACTATGACTCCAATTAATAATTACAAGAACAGGTAAATCTAAGTTAGACTAAAGCCTTCGTTCCGAATTAATTATTTTGTTAAAACAACTGTTATTTATTTATGTAATTTCACGTTTAGAGTTGAAGCCATGTTTTATTCAGTGTAGTACTCTTTGGAAAGCTTCAATCTGCTTACATTGTTTTAAAGTGTTTCTATTGTGTAAAATTAAGTTTTTCACAAATTTGAACTTAAAGCTTGTAGTTTGGTTGAAGTTTAATAGAAATACACCTTTGTTTGTTTATAAATTTCTACATATATAATTTTGGTATTAAATTAGTAAGATAATCTAGAATATGATAGGTTTGAAGTTTAAATTTGTAGATGCTAGTAGAGTGCTGGGTAATTAAGTTGATAAAGAGGCTAATCCCATCTATCTATATGGGCTATCGTCTGACTGTAAGCCCGATGGTTCTTGGTTCGATCCCCGTGCGAGTCATTGCGTGTTGAGTAGTGGATTTCAACGCCGAGTTATGTCTCATTACCAGAACGACGATAATGAAAATTGAGGTATGAGAGCTAGTGGGATTGACGATTGCAGTCACACACTGTACCACGCCACGGTGGCCACAACTATATCAATATTTAACATTATCTATCAGTATCTGTCAGTATTTATTAGTATCTGTCAGTGTCTATCAGTACCTTATTTTGAAATCCTTATATTGAGTACTAGTTCTCTCTCGGAACGTTATAACTGATTAAAGAGCTCTAGTACTTTTTAGCTGCGTTGAATTTCAAAATGAATTTTCCATACATTATTTTAAATGGAACTGTTTTACCAGCTTACACGTGACCATATATATATATATATATATATAGATATTATAGATATATATATATATATATATATATATATATATATATATATATATAGATATATAATTTATTTAAGTCTATAGTATTTTTTACATTTGTCTAGCAAAAGTTTTAAAAAAAAAAAACATTTAAAATGGTTAAACAACGCAAACACTTTTTTCTAAATGTTAAACTAGACAAATACAATAAAACAATTATACATATGACAATAATAATAAACAAAAGAAACAACAAACAACATGTACATGTTAATTGTCATATGAAAGAAAAACATGCGCACGCGCTTCCTACAAAGTTTATTGGCCGAGTGAGGAAGTGTCGCACCGTTGTAATTGTCTAGTACTTACTATAATATACTTTTCATTCACACGCTATTATTCTTTTATGCTTTGTAAATAATACTATGAAATATCCCACTTTTTTTGATAAGCAAGTGAAATTGGGAGGTGGAGAAGGGGAGGGTGAAGTGGGGAGTGCTTGTCATCTTAATAGTACTATGACATATGCATATAGATTATATAATTTGAATCGGTATAAATATATTATGTATATGTATATATATCTATATATATATATATATATATATATATATATATATATATATATATATATATATATATATATTATATATATATATATATATATATATATATATATATATTCTATATACATTAAAATGTCAGAAACAAGTGTCAATTTCAAATTCTGACTGAAATGGTCAATTGTTTTTTTTGCTTCTGCTTGATTGCTTTCCTTCTCCTTCTCTTCTCTTCTCCCGCATTTACTTGACAGCAAGTAACTAGCTCTGTAGCTTTTTCAAACAATAATATACATTATTATGATTATAAATAATCGCTTTTTATAACATTTAATAAGTGTAATAATGAACTATTCACACTCTCGGCTATATATATATATATATATATTATATATATATATATATATATATATATATATATATAGATATATTATATATTGTAGTGCGTTACGTACGTTAAAATCACATTGATTTAAATGACCCATTTTCAGTGAATCTGGAATACAGTCATATTTGTAATACAATATAAAATCATTATTTTTATTAAACATAATCTGTGACATGTTCATCAGAAAACTATATACTAACTTTCACCTGCGTTTTTGCCCGTGGTTGACTGCGTTTATATCATATATTATATGTATATATATATCTATCTATATAAGTAGTTCAACAGGAACTTCTCTATAGGTTTTGATTACGCAGTGATTTTCATAGAAATGGCGACAAAAATAAAATAAAAACGTTCAGATCTTTTCAATAAGTTGACTTAGAAGTTTCATTTTTTTTTTATATTCAGAGGAACTATAGACCTAGATATTTGCCATTCATCTCAGTTTAATATGTCGACGCAATAATATGAAATGTGCTCTCGAAAGACAGACACACAGATAGTCAAATAGATAACGAAGTTTGACTTTTTCCTTTTGTGATACGAGACCTTTAAAACATAAAAATAGTCATGACTGACACTGATACTGACTGACAAAAATATTAGTCCAACATTGGGATCGAACTTACGACTTTCGCTTACGTCACCAGTGGCAATTCAATGGACCTTTAGTAGATTAAGTGATTCCATATTTCTTTTCACCATGTTCTACATATCTGTACCAACCAAATATGACGATTATTATATTAGAGTCCATCGTGGCGCAGTGACAGCGATCGCTTGTATAGAATGGAATACCTGGTTGTGGGTTCAATTTTCATTTAAATTATTTTCTTATCCCGCTATTGTCTAATAACACGGCATTAAGCTCCCTTTAACACGCACCTACCGTTCCAGCGGGGAGTGGAGAAATTGAGGAGATTTTCCCCGCCTTTGGTATATTTTAAACAGTATTAAGTAAACCTCAAATGAATTCGAATCTGTTCCATGTTAGAAGTACACGCACTACTAGCACTAATAATATCACACCTTGCAAATGAAATGCTCGCTCCAGTCTATCTCAAGCGTATCATTGTTAACAATGATAATTGTTAATTGTAAATGACTATAAAAAAAGAAAATGTCCCGCTTAGTTTCTTGCGCCGGTTCTTCTCAGGTCTGAGGCATTAACTTAAGTGACCCGGTGGTAATGTTTTTGACGTTCAAAAAATTAATCATGTGTTCATACTTTGAATAAAATTATTTGAATTTGTATTTAATATAAATTCAACTACTGAGCCATAAGAGGCTTTATAAATAGGCATTGTTTGATAAAACCGTACACATTTAATGGAACAAACAACTAAATTCAATAGAATCGAGCTTGTACTACGCTTCCAATTAGTTATTAATGAATCTACTAGGAGAGTAGGATCAAGTATTTTAGTTATTTATTTGATAATACTTAAATTTTTAATTACATTTAGTGGTTTAAGGTCACACCCAGAGACGGCCATTTTTTTTTAATGGGAAAGACAAGGCAAACGAGCGTTCGGGTCACCTGTGGCAAGTGATCACCGACACCCACGACCCCGGGTAACATCTATGTGTTACGGGTGCATTGCTGGCCTTTAAGGTGGAGGTAGACGCGCTTTTTGAAGGTATCCATGTCGTTCGACCTGGAAACACTGCCGCCGGCAGGCTATTCCATAGTTGTGTGGTACGTGGTAAAAAGTTCCTACGGAACCGCACAGTAGTGGAGTGCCAAGTGTCCAAGTGGTGGGGATGATATTTTAGCTTGTGTCGTACAGTGCGGTTGGAAAATTCCGCGGCAGGTATCAGGTCAAACAGATCACCAGAAATCTCCCCATGGTATAAGCGGTAGAGAAAGGCACAACGAAGAAACGTCCTCTACGTAACGCCTAAGTGTCTAGCCTTTCACAAATAATTGGGTCCCTAACGATTCAATTAGCTCTACGTTATATGCGATCAAATGGTTCAAGCTGATACTGGGGTTACACCAAAAGAGATGAGAACATACTCCCTAGGGGGCCTAAACCCGGGCCTTTTACAGAGCCCCCGGTGGGAAAAGGGGGTGAAATACTGTCTCGCTTTTCCCCCCATGACACCCAGTTTTTTTAGCGGCCCAAATTGGCCCTTTCTTTTTAATTATGGCATATGACAGTCACCCCGTAACGCTGAGGCCAAATACTGAACGGGGGGGGGGCTTTAAGAGGAGTTGCTTAAAAACTGGGACAAAAGGGTTTTTTCGGCCCCCAAAACCCTTGGGGCTTTTTGGGGGGTATTGAAAACCGGGTTTCCCTTTTACCCTAGAGGAAAACATTACGGAGGGTTCCCCGATGATGTTACAATTTCTTTTGGGAATCGTCGACGTTTTTTCCCCGAGAAAGACCCGGGACGGCCCCGGGGAAAATAAGCCCTGTACTATCCCTCCGCAAAAATAAAAGCAGAATCTTCCAATATTTTGGATATGCAGAAAAATAGTGTAAAAGGGGGCAGCCCCACCAGCCCTTTGGTTTTTGGGGCAAAAACCTGAATGTTTTCGCCCGGTAAGAAAACGGGATACTAAATTTTAAAGGAACCCATCAATGAAGTTTTTTCTAGGAACGCCCCAGCCAAACCCTTTATCAAATCTTTTACCTGTCTAGGGTAATGTCAGGCCCTCTCCCCCCCCTTTCTTTTGGGCGCCGCAGCCCAACGGTGTTAAGGGGAAAACCCGAAGATCACCCTTGAGCGACCCTGGCGGAAATCATATTGCCGGGCATTGATCACTGATTATCCTCTAGATAAAACCAGGGAAATGGGTTTAAATTTTTAAAACCCCCCATTTTCTTTGGAGAGCAAGGGGGTCATAATGATAGGCCTAAAAGTTTGTCGGTCCGAACTATCCCCTTTTTTTGGTCGGGTTGGGTCCCCGCTTTTTTCCCTGAATTCGTGACTAACCCGGGGATTAGTAGGATACCGAAATAGTCGCGTTAGCAACCGGGGTCAACCCCAGGACGGGGAAGTACGGACCCTAAAAAAGATGGGCAAACAGGGCCACTCACTTGTGGGGTGTCCAAGGAAAAAGCTCGCCGGGCAGCTTTTTGACTGAACTTGATTTCAGGGATTTGGGTTTGGGATCTCAGAATTGTCGGCGATGTCGTCCCCTTTCCAAATTTGAAAGTTGAGTTTTTAGGCAAAGCGATTCCCCGAAGATCCCCGAAGATTCCCCCAAAAAGAAGAAGGGTTCATTCCTTTTTTGGGGGGCGAAGGCCGATTAAGTTTTCCAATTTCCCGGGCCCCTTTAAAAAGGGGCGCCCATTTACACATTTTCCCGGGCCGGGGGCCCACAATTTTTCAAACGGTTTGGTGACATCTTGAAACCCGGCTCTGGAAATTTGCCGCTTAAAATAACCCAGAGGCATGGTTTTTATTCCTTTTTAAGGGGTTTTTTTTTTTTGGATCCCCCTTAACCAGGGCCCTTTTGCCCCAAAATTTATTGGCCCCGGGGCTTTTTAAAAAGCAGCTTGTTTTTCAATACACACCAAACTAAGGGTATACTTCCAAACCCAAATGGCCTACAAAAGCTATTAAAAATAAGAAACCCCCCCCGCAAAATCACTTCGGTGAAAAGCAAAGCACAGGACTAGGATCATCAGAAAGAAGCAAAAACCGGGCCCCCCCCCGGGAAAATTTGTAAAAGGTTTCGCTCCATCCCAATCCTGCCGATTTTTTTGCCACAAAACACCGAGTTGCGGGTGTTCTCGACTTGCGCTTAATTGGCCCCCCTTTCCTACCAGGGGCCCGGGTCAAAAATCCCCCCCAAGGGGCATGGCCCCCAAACCCGGGACCCTTTTTGGATGTGAATCAGCAGAAAGGGCCCGTAAGAAGGGATTAAGGTATCCACATCTGGGAAATCCCGGGGGAAAAAAACCCAAATTGGGGGAGTCCATTAGCCACAAGGGCAATGCAGCCCTCCCCGCGTGGTTGGGTTTTTCTGACGCAAGCCCCCTCGACAGGGGCCTTAAAGTCCCCCAAGTATCACGACCCAGGGGATGTTACCCCCAAAAACCCGTTGAAACGGTAGGGGGGACCCTT
>JAXRJS010000181.1:0-25355 GCA_037127375.1 Dione juno | reverse complement strand
GTACAAAGTTTTTTTAAACCCTTTTGGGTGATTGAAATGTTAAACTTTTTTGTTTCAACATCTCCCACGTCTTGTCTGTGATAAGATGCAGTTTACATCCTGAATCTATTAATAAACGCAATTTGATTCCCCCTAATTGCATTCCATTGTAGCATCATCATTTACATTGAATATATAATGAATGTTCTCTAATGTTGTCCCATCCTCAATAGAATTTACCTTCCTCTCGTCTCGGCTCCTTTTATATTTCTGTCTTCCTCTTTCCTGTTCTCTACTTTCGCTTATGTGGTCTATTCTGCATTGCATGCTAAAATGCCCTAGTTTTCCACAAGAATGACATTTCTTCCTCTTCGCTGGGCATTCTTGATTTGGTATGATGTGCGCATTATATCCACACCTGCCGCATTTATTATTTGCCTGTTTACTCAAGTTTGGTTTATTTGGATAATTCCTAATCATATTTACTTCAGAATTGTTAGATGTTGTGCTTTTGCTTTGCCCGTATCCTTCTAGTTGGTAACCAACTGCTTCCAGTGTATTAGCCTCAATTATTATTCTGTCTAGTGTCACCCTATCTCCTATTGTAAAATTTTTTTGCTGCAATTGTGTAGATATTTCATTTGTTTGTATTTCTGTTACTGTTACTTCAGTGATTAGCATGGTGTTTAAGTTCAAGTTATTGTTTGTGAGATCAGTGCTAGTAAAGTGGGTATGAGTGAAACGTGTGAAGTGTAATTGAAACGTTAAAGTAATTATCCGTGGCTTTTAATTGAAATTACGCAGTTTAGTGTTTTGTTTTAATTTGTGTTAGTGATTGAACTGTGTGAATATAATTTGAGAATAGCAAGTGTTGTTTTATTGATATTATGAGTCAAGATGATCATATTACATTACATATAGGGCAACCTCGCCGATCTTATATACTCCCAGCTTAAACTCCGACATATATATTTAGTACGAAATAAAAATAGTAAAAATGTTATTAATAGGGTTCTCAACTGCTGTTTGTTTAGCTTTAGACTGCATCCCGCACATATCATTGTAGGCAGAGAGAGCCGTAGGTCGAACCTAGTGTTAAGACACACCGTTGCCCACTTTCCGACTATCGAGGCATTGCGTATTGAAAAGCGGAACTCAACGCCGTGCTTTGCCTTGTTGCCAGGTCGCAGACGTTTAAAATGATTCATTCTCTCTGAGTGGGAATCGAGCCCATAAGCCATCTTGTTTACAGGCAGGCGATGTGTCTCTGCGCCACGACGGTCCTCAACATTTAATTTTATTTGAAGCCTTTAAGTACTTAGTAGTTAACAAATAAATAATTGGAAACATAATGGCGCAGTAGGATAACGTTCTGGTACGATAATGGGCGACGTTGAGTTCCTTTAGTCAACACGCGGATACCAACGTGTCTTGACACTAGTCTCTTTTTATATTTTTCTATAAGGGAGATAGAGCGTGAATCTATAAAATGGCCAATATTAGCTTGTGACTTGATTTTTTTATATTTCTGTTATGTGCGTGATTGACGATTACAATCTTAGGATTATTTAAAAATCACGTTTAATATAAAACTCGAGGTCAACTTATACAAGCTATAAAGAAATATTTTGTAAGTGTCTCCTTTTTCTTAACAGTGTAGTATCGAGTCTCGGATGTATTAATCATATTCCCACATCGAACGGTATTTTATATATTCTATCTATTTTAGACACGTATTACAAATATGTGTTTTTTAATATTTACAAATTATAAACTATTATGATAGGGTTGACAGAGTGGAAGCAAGTATGAAGAGTGTGGCATTAACATATCGATATAATACGGTATTCGAAGACTACTACCATAGCTGTATCATCAGTCACGGTAGTCACTGTTAGAGTACTAGGATATCATATGTTGTCAAAA
Source organism: Dione juno (assembly GCA_037127375.1). Lineage (NCBI taxonomy): Eukaryota > Metazoa > Arthropoda > Insecta > Lepidoptera > Nymphalidae > Dione > Dione juno. The sequence goes on along the minus strand of JAXRJS010000181.1, from coordinate 23,450 downwards.
TATTTTGCTAAATAAATAATAAGGGAGCTATCGGAAATGTATCTTTTTTCTTCGAAATGTTCTTATTTTGGAATGAAGATAATTTACAGTTAATTAGCAACATGACGCATCATATTTGATCTATGTGTGCTATACATGTCATACTCCGATACGGTATGATGTTCTGGCAGAAGCGCCGCGCGCGCGACTTCAAAATCTAAGTATAAGGTTATTTGGTTTCGCTATCAGCACATTTGCTTCTTTCGCAACAGCTCACGTTGCTTCCTATACGACTTTGCAGGAATATCCATAGTTTACACTTTCTGTACTGCGTGCTGTTTAATCCTTTAACTCCTGTATACCTTAAAGAACGGTTTGAGTTTTTAAGTAACTCGCACGTTCGCTGTCTCCGATACCATCAAGACTTTGGCCTCAAAATCCCTTCCCATTCCACGTCCTTTTTCACCAAAACCTTTACAGTCTTGGCTGCGCGATTATGGAATTGCTTTAATCACTTTTAATCGCTTCTGAAGAGACATTACTTATCTCCTTAAAGACTTTCTTGGCTCTCATTATGTATATGTATTAAATTATTGTTCTTATTATTATTATTAAATTATTATTTATATTTATAAATATATACATGTTTCCAATTGTACGTTGTTTGTATATATGTATGTATATATGTATGTATATATGTATATATATATGTAAATGTGTATGTATTTGTGTTTATGAAGTAAATACACCGCCTACCCATTTAATTAATCACTTTAAGGCTGCCTGGAAGAGATCGCTTATAGTTACAAAGCCGCCTGATGTACATTTTAGTTATCTTTGTGTTTTCTTTTTTGTTCTGTATTTTATTTTATGTAGTGTATAATTATATTTTAACATTAAGAAAATAGCAAATAGTAAAGTATATGTTTATATACACCGTTATATTATAAACGTTACTATAAACAAGATTTGACTATAATATGAACTATATACAAAATCATTTTACCGCTAATTTCCCATACAACATCAAATAAATATGGCGGCAGACGTTTGATGTAAATTATTAGTATAATAGTTTTACATATCTCATTAAACATCTCCTTGTCTTTATTTACATTTAATAAAAATAATATTTATTTCTTTACAGAATTATATACGCTGGTATTCTAATACATTTTAAAACTTACCAATAAATTGTTTCATGTTATACAAGGGTAAAGTCTGAAGTGGAAGCGCTTATCTTACCAGCCTCGATTATTTCAATTATAATTATATGTTTCACTTCTCATATTCCTTGTATATTTATATTAAATATAGCTGGAATTAATTAATAATATATTAAAACTTATCTAAGAATTTTTTTCAAGCAACCATTTTTTTACATAACGCTCCCGCCGTCTCCATTTTTTTTCATATTCATTCTGCCTACAACTCATTCAGCTAGCATAATATTGTTATAATAATAATAATAATAATAACCCCCCACGGGAATTGACCTTGTCGTGGTGGTGGGGCTTACGGGGAGGAGATACAATATTTTTAGACCATTCATCAGGTCTGTAATCATAATTATATGCTACTACTATGCCAATAACATCTAGGCATACCCTCCCTAAACAAACAATTCCCAAACCCTTTAATTTTATAAATATTCTTTATTGTACTAAAAAAAAAAAAACATAAGAGTAATAACATTAAAAAAGAAAAGTAGTACATAAAGGTGGACTTATCCCTATAAGAGATCTCTTCCAGCCAACCTATGGTAGTGGATGAGTTTTTTAAGCAGCGGGTAAGAATATAGTACAATTAATTCTATAATAAATTAGAAATACATATATAATTAATTATATGTCACACATAAATAAAACTTGATATATACAAATATGGAACTATAATATATACTAAATACTTACTTATTACAAATACATAAATATTCACAAACATATAAATACACCATAAAAACATACATACACATACATATACATCTTACTTACTCTTAGGTATGTCTAGTGTCGCTATGACACACGACCGCCTAGAGCGTGTGGGAGTGGGAAGTATGTTAAATCGAGAGCGGAGATACGGAGGAAAATTTTCATAATTAAGAATTTAAAAAGGAGTGTAAGGTTGTGCATATCTCGGCGAAGGCGGATAGGAAGCCAATTAAGCTGAGCGTGAAATTGAGAAACGTGGTCAAACTTTCGCAAACCAAAGATAAATCGTATGGCGAGATTTTGAAGACGCTCTAGCTTGTTTAATAGCTCCTCGGTCACATCCAAATAGCAAACGTCGGCGTAGTCAAGAATTGGCAGGAGAAGAGATTGCGCAAGCATAATTTTGGTTTGTGAGGGAGGAAATATTGGAGACGCTTGAGAGAATGGAAAGAGAAATGCATGCGTTTGCTAATATCATTAATGTGTGAAGTCCAAGACATATTACTGTCAAAAATAAGGCCTAAATTTTTTATGTTTTTACAGTATTTAGTTTCAACTCCCGAATACAAAATTTTCGGCGTTGAGTTCCAACTGATTCTACCTCTAAGCTTGTTACTACCAATAATAAGAGTTTGCGATTTTGTAGGGTTAACAAATAAGCCAAAAGATTCAGCCCAAAACTGAATAGCAATAAGATCCTTGTTTAGAGTTTCGATAGCCTTAGGTAATTCATTCAAATTACAATGTTTATATAACTGCAGGTCATCTGCATACAAATGGTAGGGAGGAGAAATGACTTTTGATATGTTATTAATAAAAATAGAAAAAAGAAGTGGAGAGAGAACGCCGCCTTGAGATACGCCAGCAGTGAGTTCCAAGCATGATGATGTGACACCGTTAGCTTTTGTCGACAAAAATACGTCGAACGAATGGCTCAGGCGAGGTGTACTGTTCCTAGAAACAGAGGCTTTTATGCTTGCTATACAGGATCAAGTCATTCCTACCAGAAATTATAAAAAAATATATTACTAAAGTAATAACAGAAGTTTCTGATTTATGCAGACATTGCAATAGCTCATCTGAAACTATCCAGCACATAACAGGCGCTTGTAAAGCATTAGCACAAACCGACTATAAGCATAGACATGATCAAGTTGCATCAATTTTACACCAGCATTTGGCACATAGTTATAAATTTATAGAGCAAAAAAACCCTATTATAAATATAAACCAAATACAGTTCACGAAAATAGCCATTATAAACTGTTCTATGATCGGACCATTCTGACAGATAAAACAGTACATTACAATAGACCAGATATCACCTTGTACAATAAAATTTCAAACACCAGTATACCTTATCGACATAGCTGTTCCTAATTCTCACAATATTCAATCTACTCTCGCTGAAAAAAATACAAAATATCAGGAACTAGCATTGGCAATAAATAGTCAATGGAAAGCAGAAATAGTTCATATAGTGCCAATAGTTGTATCCACAACAGGAATAGTACCCAATACACTACACAATAGTTTAGATATTTTAAAGACTCCCCATACGATTATTAACACTATGCAAAACGCAATCATACTAAACACTTGTCGCATAACTCGTAAATTCTTATCAACATCATCTGCAGACTCAGTTGCCTCTATACTTGGCTAAAGCCCGTATATATGATAAAAAATACCCCTTCTTAGAAAGGGAGATCTCTAGAAGTATATAAATATAATAATAATAATAATAATAATAATAATGATAATGACAATGACAATGACAATGACAATGACAATGACAGTGACAGTGACAGTGACAGTGACAGTGACAGTGACAGTGACAGTGAAAGTGACAGTGACAGTGACAGTGACAGTGACAGTGACAGTGACAGTGACAGTGACAGTGACAGTGACAGTGACAGTGACAGTGACAGTGACAGTGACAGTGACAGTGACAGTGACAGTGACAGTGACAGTGACAGTGACAGTGACAGTGACAGTGACAGTGACAGTGACAGTGACAGTGACAGTGACAGTGACAGTGACAGTGACAGTGACAGTGACAGTGACAGTGACAGTGACAGTGACAGTGACAGTGACAGTGACAGTGACAGTGACAGTGACAGTGACAGTGACAGTGACAGTGACAGTGACAGTGACAGTGACAGTGACAGTGACAGTGACAATGACAATGAGCCGCACCTGGAGCCGACGCTGGGTGTTTCAGCATACGGGCCGTCGGTGATGAGGAGCTGAGCAGGCGGGCTCCCATCGGGCTAGATTCCGAACATAATACAGCCGAGCAATCATCCTTATCATCATCATTATCACCTATTTCATCAATTCGTTCGTTTTCATCACCTTCATCATCAAATAGATCATCTATAATATCACCTACATCTTCATCCGTTCAATCAACACATAACATGATTTTGGAGGATGTTGTGCAGGAGGCAAATGCCAGTGTACCTGCACCCACCTTCATAATTCCTAAGGTGCGCTATAAATGGAGTAAAGAAATGAACGAATTTATCCTGCGCACATATTTACACCTTACATTACTAGATACTGATACCAACGCTTACTTAATACCATTACATACAAAATTTATTGAAAAATTTCCGCATATGAATTCCGCATAACCTGCCAACGTGTCGGAGACCAAAGAAGAGCCATAGTACGTAATAAGTTACTGCCACAAACTACAATAGATAAAGTTTATGAAGAAGTTAAAAAAGCACTAGAAAATGTAACGAATCCAGACCAACGCATTCAGATAAATAATAATAATAATATATTAAATTCAAAGGATGGACGACGTATGAAATGGACTGAACAATATAATAAAGCTATAATAAAAGCATATTTTAGAATAACACGTCTATAAAATAATAGAACAGCTTATAGAACATACCTTTATCAAGATTTTATTACCAAATTTCCACATTTGTCTCATATTTCAGAACAAAGAGTAGCAGACCAGAGAAGATCGATTGTTAAAAATAAGCTTCTGTCAATGCAAAAAATAGAAGATATTAAAAGGGAAATAGCATCAGAACTACAAATAGAAACTCAAAATAGTCAATCTGAATTTAATGTAGTAACTATTAACAATACAGTCAATGTAGATGTAGAATATATTGAAAATTCTACCAATATTTTACAAAATAATACTATCTGTATTGCAGTCCAGAACAGTCAAATCTAATAGAAAGAAATACAGAAATCGACAATACATTTAACGAGTGTTTAACGTACTTCACAAATACTGAACCTACTAAAAGAAATTATATACCCAGACAGAGATCATCAAAAAGATTATCTCGAATAGTTGAATATATAAATACAATATTGTTACCAGAATATATTAGGAAAGATACAAGTTTTAAATCATTTCAAACTATAATATATTGTGCTGCGTGGACTGCAGCTAAAATTAATGGCGCAAAAATAAAAATTGTAGAAGATATCACAGTTAAAAAATCATCTATAAAGAAACCCAAATGGCAGATCCGACTCGAAAAAAAAGTGGAAGATTTGAGAACTAAAATTGGCCGATTAACGCAATTCATCCAAGGTAATAGAAGCAATAAAATAATTCATCATGTTAACTTAATTAAAAAAATTATAAAATACACTCTACACACGAAGAAGTGAACACACAACTGTTACATTTTCTGGATACGCTTAAACAGAAACTTACACTTACAAGCAGCCGATTACAAAGATACAAAATATGTACGTTACGTAAAACACAAAATTCTCAATTTATTTGTAACGAAAGACAGTTTTATAGGAATCTCAAAAGTTCAACTACAAACTGTATTGAAAATTCAACACAAACTACTCCTACAGGAGATGATTTTCGTACGTATTGGGCCTCTATATGGGAAAATCCCGTTACACATAATTCTAATGCGGAATGGATTAATTCTGAACAAATGCAATATCAGATTAAAACAGATATGCAATTTGATAATATATCTCTTGTTATATTACAGTCATCAATAAAAAAATTAAGTAATTGGAAAGCACCTGGTTCCGACTTTATTCATAACTTTTGGTACAAGAAATTTACACATGTACATATACATCTTCTTAAGCACATTAATAATTTTATTCAAAATCCACATGTTATGCCCAAATATGTAACAGATGGAATCACATATATGATCCCAAAAGATTCTAATAATCTTAATGATCCCTCAAAGTACAGACCTATAACATGCCTGCAGTCAGTATACAAAATAATTACATCTTGCCTTACAGAAACAATTTATAAATATTTAGATGATAATAGCATTCTTACAGAAGAACAAAAAGGTTGTAAAAAGTTAAGTCAGGGTTGTAAAGAGCAATTAGTTGTAGATTCTGTTATATTAAAAGAAGCGCAGAAAAATAAAAGAGACATTTTTACTATGTATATTGACTACAGGAAAGCTTATGATTCAATTCCACATTCCTGGTTATTACAAGTGTTAGATATCTATAAAATACACCCAACAATTAAAAATTTTTGAAGGAAACGATGAAGGATTGGACTACAAGATTGAAATTATCAACTTTAGATAACAACCTAGATACTGACCCCATTAAAATAAAACGCGGTATATATCAAGGTGATGCATTAAGCCCTTTATGGTTCTGTCTTGCATTAAATCCTTTGTCTAATATTTTAAATTCGACTAATGCTGGATACAAACTAAAATATAAGAATAATTTGACTTACAAAACTGAATATAAGATTGTTAATCATTTACTGTACATGAACGACATTAAATTATACGTTGAAACGAAAGAAGACTTAAACAATTTAGCAAAAGTAGCGGAAACATTTTCACAAGATATTTATATGGAATTCGGAATAGATAAATGTAAAATTAATGCAAGTAAAGCAGGACAGAACTATATTCATGAATATTTACTGAAGAACGGGGAATATATAGAATCACTGATGGAAAATGAAACTTACAAATATTTGGGATATATTCAGTCAAAGCTAACTCACCACAAGGAGGTTAAAGCAAACCTGACCAAAAATTTAAACATAGGTTAAATTCCATACTCAAATCTAAACTTAATGCGAAAAATACTATAAAAGCAATCAATAGTTTTGCAATACCTACTCTTACCTATTCGTTCGGAATTATAGCATGGAACAAAAGTGAATTGAAAAATCTTCAGCGCATCATTAATACAACTTTGACTAGAAATCGTAAGCATCATCCAAGATCATGTGTGCAGAGGAGAATGACATTGCAACGAATAGATGGTGGCAGGGGATTAATAGATATCCTAAATTTATATAACAAGCAGATAATAAACCTAAAAAAATATTTTTATTTTAAAAGAAACACATCCACACTGCATGAATCCATAATAGAAAATGATCATAAGCTAAGCCTGTTACGTTCCCACACTACCCGGGGATCGCTTAGCCAGAATTCGCGTAACTTGTTTACTGCATTCCATCAAATCTAAGAATTGTAACAGCAAGTAATGTAAAACGTAGTGTCATTTTTCATTCAATGTTTTTGTTCATGTTAGTTTTAATATTAAAATAATTCTTCACTCTTGTTTTCTCACATCGAGCAAGCAGTCACCATTTTAGTTAATAATTTAAATTGTAATTTTTAATAAAATATTTTAAAGATTTGGTTTTTTTTGGATCCTACGCTGCCACCGTACATAATTGGCGCAGTCGGTAGGATACTCGCGGGCCGGGTCGCGAGCAACGTAATTTAAATTTCTTAAGAAATTAACGTCGCGGTCCACCCGGGTGGCTTTCAAGCACCAACCAGAGTATCCAGAATCTACGAGGCGGCGCAGCGAGGCGTATCCAAACATTGATACACCGAAGAAGACCAGATTTGTATGTAAGTACATTAGAATCTTTCTAGTGATTGCTTACCCGTAGTTTTAGATCCTTTTAGTTTTATCCATATCCAAGATTTCCCTTCAGAGGCAATCGAAGACCCCTAGGTTTAGTAATTATAGTAGCAGAGCGCGTTCTCAAGACGCTCATCGTAATATAAGTTTAGAAAATAATATTATAGTATCTAAAGAAAATAAAAAAAATAAAAAAATGTCTGATTTAGATAATGTTTTAAGAGCTTTACGATTATTACCCGAATTCGACGGAAATCCAAACATTTTACCAAGATTTATTAAATTAGGCGATCAAATAGTTCAAGAATTTGTGTTTAACAATCCTGATAATAATTTACTTAATATTGCCGTCGTAAATGGTATTTTAAATAAAGTAATAGGTTCAGCAGCCCGTTTAATCAATACTAGTGGTATCCCATCAGACTGGAGTGGCATTCGTAAGTCGCTTATTAATAATTTCTCGGACCAACGAGATGAAACCGCGCTGTACAATGATCTCTCTCTCTTAACACAAGGATCAAATAGCCCACAAGAATTTTATGAACGTTGTCAAAATTTATTTAGCACAATAATGACATACGTTACATTACATGAAGAAATTTTGACTACCATAGAAGCTAAAAGAATTTTGTATCAAAAATTAACCCTACAAGCCTTTTTAAGAGGGTTAAAAGATCCCTTAGGCTCACGCATACGATGTATGAGACCTGAAACCATAGAAAAAGCTTTAGAATTCGTGCAAGACGAGCTAAATACAATATATTTACAGGCTCGAAATGAACCCGAAAGGACTAGGCAACCCCAGGCCTTTTCATCTCACCCTTTTAAGGTAAATCATAATTTTAATTTTAATACACCACAATTTAGACCACCTATTCAAACTCACAGTCAATCTCGTAACCATTTTGTGACAAACCCACAACAGTTTTCACCCAAACAACAGCTAGGCCCAGGTCCTTCACGTACGCAACAAATGTTTAGGGCTCCACCTCCAAATTATAGTCCCCATAACGCATTTAAACCACCCCAGCGTAACGTCGTTCCGATATTTAATTCGACATCTCAGTCAGCTCGCCCTATGAGTGGCATTAGTCACTTTGTTCCTAGGAATTTACCACCCACAGGAAATATTGCGGGACACGATTGGAGAAAATTTGGAAATCCACCTCCAACTAATTATTTCAAAACTAGGGAAATGAATTTCCATGACAGTCAGATTTACGATCAAAATTACGACTATTACGACTTTTACGACTATTACTACGATAATGACTATACTAATTATTATACTTACGATGACTATAGTAACGAAAATTTAGAAGATAATTATAATATGGAAGAATTATCCCAAAATCCACATCATTTTTCCACTCAATGCGTATCAAATGAACCCTCAGTAGGAAAGCCGTCGTCATCAACCCCTTCTGACAAAGAGAATTTTCGGGAAATCAAAATATTAGACAAGCCAAAATAGAAGTTAATCTTCAAACTCAGCGTCAACTCCCTTATATACAAATTAAAAATCCCCCTTTAAAATTACTTATAGATACCGGTGCAAATCAATCTTTTATTAGTCCAGCTGCAGTAAAGAAGTATTTCAAAAATTTTCCTTTAAACCACGATCCTTTCGAAGTGAGTAACGTACACGCTGTAAGTAGACATAAGTATTCAGTAACTATTCCTTGTTTCTTTGAATTTAATAATGAAGATAATATTACATTTTTTATATACAAATTTCACGATTATTTTGATGGATTGATAGGTACAGACTTATTAGATAAATGGGAAGCGACTATTGACTATAAAAGAAAATCATTTATCACTAAAGACGCTTCGAACCCCATTCAATTATATAATTCGCGAAATGTAAATTTGTATGAAAATATTATACCAGCAGGCACTTCAAAATTAGTAAAATTACCGATTAATGTTCATGAGGGTGAAATTTTCATCCCGGAACAAACAATTTCTAGTTGTATTATAAAGGAATGTTTTACGTGTGCTAAAAAGAATAGAGCTTTTTTAGAGATTTACAACCCGAGTCGCAATGACATAATTTTTTCTATCGATAAACCTATCCGCGCGGAATTATATAACATTGAGTATGAGGGAACCGAGCGGTTGTTAGATCGCGAAAAGGAAGTTCGATCCCGTTTACGAACTAGCCACTTAAACGAGGAAGAACGAATTAATTTAGAAACTCTTTGCGGTCGCTACGCGGACATATTTTATTTAGAAGGAGAAACGTTAACTTTCAGTAATACAATAAAACACTCAATTAAAACTACAGATGAAGTACCAGTATATACTAAAAGTTATAGATATCCTTTTATACATAGAAACGAAGTTAGGGATCAAATTCAAAAGATGTTAGACCAAGGAATCATTAGGCCTTCCGATTCAGCTTGGAGCTCTCCAATATGGGTAGTTCCGAAGAAAAATGACGCTTCGGGGAAAATAAAATGGCGTCTTGTTGTAGACTTCCGTAAAGTTAACGAAAAAACGATAGATGATAAATATCCTATCCCGAACATATCTGATATTTTAGACAAATTAGGTAATTGTCAATATTTTAGTACATTAGACCTTGCAAGTGGGTTTTATCAAATCGAAATGAACCCCGCTGACATTTCTAAAACGGCTTTTAATGTAGAGCATGGGCATTTTGAATTCTTAAGAATGCCCATGGGCTTAAAAAATGCACCCTCAACGTTCCAAAGGGTTATGGATAATGTTTTACGTGGTTTACAAAATAATATCTGTTTAGTATATTTAGATGACATAATAGTTTTTAGCACTTCACTCCAGGAGCATATTGTAAATTTAGAAAAGGTTTTTAAACGATTACGCGAGTCAAATTTTAGAATACAAATGGACAAATCGGAATTTTTAAAGAAAGAAACGGCATATTTAGGACATGTGATTACGGGAGAAGGAATAAAACCCAACCCTGATAAAATATCCGCTATTGAAAATTACCCTATACCAAAAACAAGTACGGAAATAAAAAGATTTATAGGTCTCCTAGGGTACTACAGAAAATTTATTCCCAACTTCGCTAGAATTACAAAACCAATGACTCAATGTTTGAAAAAAGGCTATAAAATTACTTTAAATCAAGAATATACAGACTGTTTCGAAAAATGTAAAAAATTATTAGTTAATGACCCCATCCTCCAATATCCCGACTTTTCAAAAGAATTTATATTGACTACAGACGCATCTAATTTAGCTATAGGAGCTGTACTCTCACAGGGACCCATTGGCTCTGACAAACCCATAGCATATGCCTCTAGAACTTTAAATACTAGTGAAATTAATTATAGCACAATTGAAAAGGAATTATTAGCGATAGTTTGGGCTACGAAATATTTTCGTCCATATTTATTTGGTCGGAAGTTCAAAATTATTACCGACCATAGACCACTTCAATGGGTTATGAATATTAAAGAATCGAATTCTAGACTAACTCGATGGAGGCTTAAATTAAGTGAATATGATTTTACTGTGGTTTATAAGCAGGGAAAATACAATAGTAATGCCGATGCGTTATCCCGTGTAGAAGTGCATAATGAAGAAGTATATTCAACCGCTGTAAATCACTCGGAAAAGTCCTCTTCTAATTCTCAAACAGCAACTGTACATACAGACTTAGAAAACCCCATTCTAGAAATCCCAATAACAGACGACCCCCTAAACAAATTCCATAGGCAAATTATTTTTAATATAGCAGGTGACATTAAAAGTAGGCCCGTAGTATCGAAATTGTTTGAAAATTATATAAGAACCACTGTGTCGATTTCAAGCTCAAATTTAGAAAATGACGTTATAAATGCGGTTAAGGAATATGTAAATCCTAAGGTAAAGACTGGCATTTTAATTAACCCCCCATTAGGTATGTATAAGATAATTCCTGTAATACAAAATAATTTTAAAAATTCTGCAATGAACCTACTTCTTACTAAAATAGAATTGGAAAATGTAAAAGATTATTTAAAACAGCAGGAAATAATTAAAAAATATCATGAAGGTAAAACTAACCACCGTGGAATAAATGAAAGTTATTTATCTCTGTCAAAACGGTATTTTTGGCCAAAAATGAAAGAACAAGTTTCAAAATACATTAATGAATGCTCTATATGTGGACAGGCGAAGTATGACCGAAACCCCATTAAGCAAAAATATCAAATTGTCCCCCCTCCAACCAAACCGTTTACTATAGTTCACCTAGATTTATTGAGTGTAGAAAATCAAAAGTATTTAACAATAATTGACGCTTTCTCAAAATACGCACAGGCATATTATCTTAGGGATGCTACTGCGATTAGTGTTGTACAAGGGTTATTATCTTTTTGTACTCATCACGGAGTCCCCATTACGGTCGTAACCGATAGAGGTCCCGAATTTTCAAATCAATTATTCTTAGAATTTTTAAGATTACACCGAATCATTCATCATAAAATATTACCTTATACACCTAACGACAACGGACTAGTAGAAAGGCTTCATTCCACACTATTAGAACATATAAGAATCCTTAAATTAAGTCAAAAAGGAGAATCAGTCGTCAATCTCATGCCTTATGCTGTCTTAGCCTATAATAGTTCTATTCATAGTTTCACTAAATGCAGACCGATAGATATTATCACTGGACACTTTGATCCTCGTGACCCCGTAGATATAGATTTCACAGAGCAATTACTACAACAGTATATACTAGACCATCGTGAACGTATGAAAAAAGTTTACGATATTATTAACGACTCCTCTTTACATCGACGAACCCAAATAATTGAAAATTTAAATAAAAATAGAGAACCCGAGACTCTTTACTTACCTGACCAACAGATATTCATTCGAAACCCTAAAGCATCTCGACAAAAACTTGCCCCTCGTTTTACACAGGATAATGTTTTAGCTGACCTACCCATACACATTTACACAAAAAAGAAACGACTACCAGTTGCAAAGACTAGACTTAAAAGAGTACCTAATAGTGCTCGATTGTTACAGAATGACGATCCTGATATCGACCCTGACAAAAGCAGAAGAGATTAGTTTTAGTAATTTGGATAATGGACCGGGAATCTTACCATTCAAATTGGGACCCGCACAAGTCATATCCCACTATCATTCCTTTGTCCAATGCGTAGATTTAGCTAAAATTCAATATAGCTTAGATTCTGTTAAGTTACAAATAATGAATACTAAGCCTATTCTTAGAAATAGAACGCTTTCCCTTTTTCAAATGCATATTCAATATCTTAAAGTTAAATTAGAAACCGCTTCCCAACAGCTAAAAACCTTTGAAGTCAATCGTGTTAAGAGAGGACTCATTGACGGATTAGGGTCAGTAATAAAAAGTATTTCTGGTAATCTCGACTATACGGACGCCATAAAGTATAACAAAGCCATTAATTTACTAGAGCAAAATAATAATTTACTGATTAATGAAATTAATAATCATATTAGTTTGAGTAAAAACTGGATGTCTCAAAATACTGATATCTTAAATAGGTTAGTTAGTAATCAAAAGCAGTTAGAATATTTAGTTAAGAATTTAACGAATATTAAAAATGAATTAGAAAATGACTTTGTAACTTTTATGGAATTAACTCAAATTTTCTTAATTTTGGGAGATAACATAGAAACTATTTGTAACGAATTATATCGATTGGAAAATTTACTCGCATTTATTCGAGCTAAAAGTAATCATCACTCTATGTTCACTTTTAGTATGTACCAGGATATTATAAGTAAATTAAATACACTCTATAAGAAAAATGAACTTTTAAATATTAGTTTTAGAGATTATTTCGATGTAATACAAGTAGGATACTATTATAGTGCTAGAGATATTATTTTAGTTTACAAATTTCCGATTGTCTATCCTCAAAATTATATTTTATATCACTTGTCCCCTGTACCAAACGTGAATCATCAAATCCTTATCCCTCCTCAACCTTATATAGCAATTCACGAAAAAGATTTTATGTACATAGAGGCTGAATGCCCGAAGATCGGTGAATCATACTTATGTGATCATAAACTAAACTACAAACAAGGAAAACAGCTAGATTGTATCGAGCGCCTCATAACGACACAGCAGCTGCAAAGTTCCTGTCAGTACACATCGATTATCCTTACTACAGAAGCAATCGAACAGTTGGACGACAGACATTATATTATCACCATTCCAGAACCAACTAAATTGAAACTATCGTGCAACCAGCAGAAATACATAAAAATGCAGGGAAGCTATCTCGTAATGTTACCAGCAGGATGTTCTATACAAAGTACGCTATTTACTTTAATTAATAGCAATAATAATATAAAAGGACAAGCATTGGAAATTATTGATTTAACAAGTATTAATACAACAAAAAAGAAAAATTCTGAAATAACACTGAAACTTAACTCAATAAATTTGACCGACATCCTTGAAGCAAATAGAAAAATCTCCGCACAACAATCTATTTCAAAAATATCTACAACATCTGATAGCCTTTATCATATAACGATTCCGCTATATGGAATAATTTTGACAGCAATTATAATAACTATCTTCATTATAATTGCTAAAATTCGTAAGAAAATTCTTAAACGAAGAGCATCAACCGCAAGGGAAATATCGAAGAAAGAAGCTGCAACCCCAGATCCAGTGGAACATATACTCCAGCACTATTCGAGATCCAAGGACACTGAATAGGTGCTGTTCTTCAGGAGGGAGGTGTTACGTTCCCACACTACCCGGGGATCGCTTAGCCAGAATTCGCGTAACTTGTTTACTGCATTCCATCAAATCTAAGAATTGTAACAGCAAGTAATGTAAAACGTAGTGTCATTTTTCATTCAATGTTTTTGTTCATGTTAGTTTTAATATTAAAATAATTCTTCACTCTTGTTTTCTCACATCGAGCAAGCAGTCACCATTTTAGTTAATAATTTAAATTGTAATTTTTAATAAAATATTTTAAAGATTTGGTTTTTTTTGGATCCTACGCTGCCACCGTACATAATTCCTTTTACATTCTAAATAGCAAAAATAGTGGTTTGTTGCTAAATTGTGATGTACGAGTAAAATGACAAGCATCTTCTTAACTAAAAAGTTAAGTAGATTTTGTCTTCATATTTGAAATAAAACAGTTTTTAGATTTTTCTATTTGTGACCCTTTTGTATTCAATGAACGATAAGTACAAGAACCTATTCTTCAATATTATTTGAAGTCTATTGAAATTATCTACGTAAAATTTAATAGGTAGGTATACTTCAGAAAATCGTAAAGTTAATTAAATTCTGTAATTAATCTTTCTTAAAATTAATATAAGAATAAGAAACCGCCAAACAACATGGCGGACAAATTGATAATAATTAAACATTTTACATGGGAAAATTTAATAAAATTCTAAATCTAAATTAATAAATTATTGTAGTTTAGACATTATAAATAATCTAAATAAAAAGTTATTAAAGAAAATACTAATTAGAAGTCAAATATATATGAAATGTATAAAAAAGGTTGAATATAACAATGATTACTCACACGGCATGGCACCTCCACATCTCGTCACAATAAACAATGCACATTTAAAGACATTAAACTCGAATCGCGAACTACTCCCGCTAGGTGCTAATGCCAGCAGTTATAACTTATAAATGCCCTAATTCTGCTCTCTCTCTCTGTCTCTCTTTATTCTCCATCTACTATATGACACAACCACTTCTTAACGCTCTCCGGCACCGAGTGAATATTCATCACGCTAAAAGACATTTTCTTCTACCTTATATTTATATCGCCATTGTTGTTATACTCATGCCAAATTAGGCCTTATTTGACAGCGCGAAAGAGACTTATCGCTTGCACAAATAATGTACATGCCATAAATCATCTTTCTTGTTTTTGTTAAAACTTATGTTAATTTTTATGTGAAATAGATTTTTTAGAAAAAAATTATTAATAACAAAATGTTTTAAAGTTTTACAGATAATTGTAGTTATTTCATAATATTAATATTTGATTTAACTGTGGAAAGTATACTATACATATTGTAAGTAATAAATTCAATTATACAATTTTTTAATAAATTTTAGCTTGTAATTTGAAAAATAGTACATATTTATATTATATAAAATATGAATTATTTTTGTATATATTTTTTATATTTTAAGTTATTTATTATTTATAATATAATATATTTTAAATGTATTTGATTAATTATTAAGCAGTTTTATCAATAGATGGCGTTAGATTCGTTTATTCCAAAGTTTAATTTTTTGTTACAGATAATATTTATATATTATTTTATTTAAATAAATTAAAAATTAATTATATAATAATATAAAAAAAGTAAATACTATTTTAATTATATTATGACTTTCTTACACAAAATAAATTGTATGAGTCTTCTTAGAAGAAAGGAAACGTATATCATACATATTATTATGTATATATGACGTTAACATTCATGTAATTTAATAAAAGTACATATTAGACTAGCAGATTACGAGATATTCGCATATCTGTTGTAAGGTTGTTTTAAATGGCTATACAAAATTTAACTTACTGAGCCATGTTACAGACAAAACCTCTACTTCCATGCTTCAGCCACTTAAAAGGGTAGTGACTCTTTTTGGAGTCCTTAATCAGATAATAAGTGATCGAGATACAGCTTTCAAAGCAGAATTTGGCGAATTTTGTAAACAGAATGGTATTCATCAACATTTTATTGGGCCGGGAGTAAGTAGGACCAATGGACGAGTGGAACGTGTAATGGCTGTGATTATTTGTCAGTCCTCTGAAAGCCTTAACAGGTACACAATGTGCAGTACCATTGGAACTTATTTCATTGGTTAATGACTCTAATTATGTTATAAAGAAAGATGAATTCATAAAGGTTTAGCTGACAAGCAAAGATTTGATAAGGTTAAAGCTCGGGTTTAAACATTTCATAAAGGTGAAATTGTTCTTATTAAAGTCGTCTTGATCTCAAATACCCACATGCATATGAAATATGGAAGTGTTCGCCTAGTGATCGTTATCTAATAAAAAAAGGCAAACCAGAGAAAGCAACTCATGACCAGTTGCGTGCGGCAACCAATTCTTTTTAAATAACCGTGTCAGTAAAGGAAAATGGATTGTAATTTAATATATTTCGGTGAATTTTCATTTTGGTCGAGTCCTATTTATTGTTGTATATGTTTGTGTGTCTGCAATATGAACAAAAGGTGTGCAGCGAGGGCTAGCACCCTTTGTGTTTTGTGTGTGTTCCACTAGAGGTGTGCAGCGTTGGCTAGCACTCTCTGAGTGATGAGAACAAAGGTGTGCAGCGAGGGCTAGCACCCTTTGTGTTTTGTGTGTGTCCCATTTTGTGTGTGTCCCGTTTTGTGTGTGTCCCGCTAGAGGTGTACAGCGATGGCTAGCACTCTCTGAGTGATGTGAACAAAGGTGTGCAGCGAGGGCTAGCACCCTTTGTGTTTTGTGTGTTTTCCGCTAGGGGTGTGCAGCGATGGCTAGCACCCTCTGAGCGATGCAAACAAAGGTGTGCAGCGTGGACTCCAATTCTTATTGAATTAAAAGAAATAATTTCTCACTCTAAAAAAAAAATACTTAATTTTCTATAGTAAAATATATCATAAAAAAAAATTTAATAATATAAAAAAAAAAAAAAAATCTAACAAAACATAAAGAACATTTTTAATGACTTAAAATGATTTCATCATATTTTGGTTCCACAAACCAATATTTTTATTAAATTATTTAAGTAAAATCAAATTATTCCATAATCAATCTTTAAAATTAAAATATTAAAGGTAATCAATTTAAAAATATTATTAAATGTTCCCGTGAAGTTCCTCTATAGAATCTATAAATTCTTATATTATATTGACCATGCTGAGAGTAAGAGTATAAATATAAGCAATACCCGGCTCTAAAAAAAGAAATTAATATCAATATAACTATTCTCAATCAAGATCTCTTACTAATCTATTAATTAAACTAATTTCACCTATTAAATTTAAGGGAAGGAGGAGCTGCTATATTAGAAGATATTAACAAAAATCATCATAATCTTATTGAAGGCATGAAATTTATTATTCCCTTATTAATAAATATTCTTCGGCTATTTAATCGTTCATAATTAATATTAGATAACAAAATATCCCAGATGAACATAATCCGTGTCCAATTATTAAAATATAAGATCCTATATAACCTCAATAATTTATTGTTATTAAACCCCCAATAACTAATCTTATATGAGCGACAGAAGAATAAGCAATTAAAGATTTTATATCAATTTGACAAAAACATTTTAAACTAATATAAAATCCCCCAATTAATCTTACGACAACTCAAATATAACCATAATTAAAATTTATTTTTGTAAAATCACTATAATCCGTAAAGTCCATAGCCCCCTAATTTTAACATAATAGCAGCTAAAATTATCGACCCCGAAAT
The DNA here is from genome assembly GCA_037127375.1 of Dione juno. Taxonomy (NCBI): domain Eukaryota; kingdom Metazoa; phylum Arthropoda; class Insecta; order Lepidoptera; family Nymphalidae; genus Dione; species Dione juno. The sequence goes on along the minus strand of JAXRJS010000181.1, from coordinate 5,191 downwards.
TGGGGCCTCAACATGAGCTTTTGGTAGTCATAAATGAACAAAATATAGGCATTTTGATTAAAAAAGCAAAAATTAAACTTAAATATAATAAAATTAAATTATAATCATAATATTTATTATATAAATTATTATAAAATTTATTTCTTTGTAAATATAAAAAAAATCCTACTTATAAAGATAAAGAAGCAAATAAAGTGTAAAATAATAATCCTGCTTGAATTCGTTCAGGTTGGTACCCAATAATTAACATTAAAGTAGGAATTAATCTCCCCTCAAAAAATAAATAAAAATATAAATAAATTTATAGATGTAAAGGTTAAATATAATATTAATATCAAAAAAATAATATTAAATAAAAATAAAGAACTAAAAAACTTTGTTTTATTTAAACTTTCTCTAGCTATAATTATTAAAAATGTAATTCAAATTCTTAATAAAATTAAACCATAAGAAATTATATCACACCCAAATATATAACTTAAATTGCAAAAATTTATAATTGAAATTCTTCTATTTATAAATAATAATATCATAAATATAAAAATAAATTGAAACAATCAAAATATATTTTGATTTAAACATAAAGGTATTATAAAAATTATAATTATTTTATCATTAAATTAAAAATTTGAAAATAATCATTTCCATAAATACGAATTATTGACACTTAAATTGATAATCCTAAAGCCCTAAATGATAGTTAATAAAAATTTATAAAAAATTAAAAACTTTAAAGAAAAAGATATTCTTTATCTATAATCTCGTAAATTATTATTTTATTAAAAACTATCCTTTGAAATTACAAAAATTATTTTATCAAATCTAATTTGATTTATTTCTTTATTTATATTTTTTACAAATCACCCTTTAGCTATAGGATTATTTATTCTTTTACAAACTCTTTTAACTTGTATTTTATCAGGTAAAGGTACTTATTGATTTTCTTATATTTTATTTTTAATTTTTTAGAGGGGCTGTTAGTATTATTTATTTATGTTTCAAGAATTGCATCCAATGAGTTATTTAAAATTTCAATTTTTAATAAAATATTTATTATATTAAGTTTAATTTATTTAATTTTATTTTCATTTTATTTGAAAAATAATTTAACTTGAATAAATATATATATTAATGGAGAAATATTAAATTTTTTAAATTTATTTATGTTTTCTAATAATGAATATAATTTTAATTTATCAAAATTATATAATGAACAAACTTATTTATTAATATTTATATTATTTATTTATTTATTTATTACTTTTGTTGCAGTAGTAAAAATTACAAATATTTTTTTTGGGCCTTTACGTTCAATTATATAAAATATTTATTTAAATAATGATAATTTTTTTAAGCCTATACGTAAAACTCACCCAATTTTAAAAATCATTAATGGATCATTCATTGATTTACCTTCACCATCAAATATTTCCTCATGATGAAATTTTGGATCATTATTAGCCTTATGTTTAATAGTTCAAATCATTACAGGATTATTTTTAACTACACAACATACTCAACGGGTGTTATGTTCATACTCCAAGTTTTAAATTGATGTATTCGTGTATGAAGTGTTTTAAAATCAAATAAACTAATATAACGTGTGATCTTAGTGTTGTGTGCGACTATTGAGAACAAAACAAGTGCATATTTGCTAACATAAACGTAATAAATATCAAAATACAAAATTTACTTTGTAAGTGATAATTCATCTACCTTCAAATGTAAAAACGAATATGACTATAAATGCACAATAGTGGCTATCGAACTGGTATATATAAAATATTTGCTATTTGTTGTTGACATTAAGTGGACTATGCAGAAAGTATACGAATTAACTCTTGCTCCCCGAGTTCGATTCCATCACCTCGAATTTTCCGTTTGACATTTTTTTGTTTCTTTTTTTTTAACCTTAATATTTGTTTTTTTTTTTTTTGTTATTTTTACTAAACATAACTTTTAAAGATAAAAAAATGAATGTTGTGCCTGCAATGCAAGTGTTCTAGTTACTCAGAAGAGACTTAAATGTGTTAAATGTCAGGCTCAATATCATTTAGAGTGTATTGCATCGATTGGTAATAAGCCTATAGTAACGCGAGGACAGTGGACGTGTCCAAATTGTCTTAACAATCGAAACAACACAAACGTAGTGCCATCTCCGCCCGGCACAATCATACACAAGGACAAACCTGATAACAACAACGACTTGCTAGCAGCGGTAAGGAGTGAAGTAAAAGAGGCGATATCTCAAACAATTAGTGTAGAATTAAAGAACATACGCAAGGCAGTTAAGTGGTTTGCAAGATATTAAACAATCTCTTGACTTTCTTTGAGCCATTCTCGAGCCATTTTGATGCTATTAAACAGGAACTAGAGGAAGCTAAAAGAGAAATAATAATCCTTAAAAAAGACAATAACGATCTTCGACAGGCGCTGAACTCCCAAGGTAATACAATTAATAACCTAGACAGAGAAATAAGATCAAGTAACCTAGAGTTACACTGTACTCCAGAGCACAGAAGTGAAAATTTGTTAACAACAATAGAACAGATTGGGAGAGTGATAAGTGTACCAATAACGGAAGGAGTTATTTCCAAGTGTACTCGCATAGCTAAAATTAACAAAGAATCAGCACGTCCTAGGTCAGTTCTAGTAAAATTTAACAGTCCATTACTACGAGATCGTTTCTTAGCAGGAGTGATAAAGTTTAATAAGAATAATATAGACAACAAATTAAACACAACACATATTGGTATTTCTGGAGATAAAAGGCTAATATATATATCAGAACACTTGACATCAACAGCAAAGGATATTTACGCTGCTGCCAGAATTTTTGCAAAAGAAAAACAGTTCCGGTTTGTATGGTCGCGTAATAGCAATATTTACCTCAGAAAATCAATATCGAGTGACGTTATACAAGTTAAATCAAAAGAATTTTTAAAAAATATTACAATAAAAGACACTTAAAGTGATATTCATACTCACATATTGGTTATATATTTTTATTTTGTATTACTTTTAAGTAATTATTTATTTTGAGTTTTGTAAATGGTGAAATTACGGATTTTTACGGATTTTTTACCAAAATGTAAGGGGCATACGGACTAAAACTAATGGTACTTATCTTGCCATTCTTAATACTGATTTCGATGTTATAGTTTTTACTGAAACTTGGCTCAATAATAGTATATATTGTAATGAAATCATTGACAATCGTTACAATGTCTGTCGCCGAGATCGCGAGTCAAGCGATAGTTTTAAATCAGATGCAGGAGGAGTATTACTTGCTGTGTCGAAGCGATATAAGAGTTATAGGGTAGAGTCTTGGGAAACAAAATGTGAAGGTCTTTGGGTAAATATTATCCTAGACTCAACAACAGTCTCTTTATGTGCAGTTTACATTCCGTCACCTTTCAAAATATGAAGTACTCGAAACCTATGTAAACAATATAGAACGGATAATTCATAAACAATCCAGTACTATTCTAATAGGAGATTTTAAATACCCGCAATACAGGGACTGAAAAGCGGGGAAAAAAAAGTTTTATCCTGATAATAAAAAAAACAGCAAGTGCATTTAATTAATGATTTCATGGCAATAACAAATTTATCACGGGATAAGGGAATTTGAAAATTCATATGGAAAAGTTTTAGCCTTTTTTTAGTTATTTTGTTTTGGCAGTCCAGAGATAAAATTTTCACCCCCCCTTGATAATAAATTATAAAACTACTCAAAAAGGGGAAGCAACTGAAAACTCTAAAATGGCGAGACACAAAATTTTTTAAGGGGCTAAATAATATAATAAAAAAAAAAAATTTCCAGAAAAAGGGGGGGGGAAGGGTTTCTATTTAAAATTTAAAACAAGGTCGGGGGAAAAGGGGAAGCCGGGGGGGGAAGTGGAAAAAAAAAGGGTTTGGGGACCCCCGAGGGGTTGGGAAAATTAAAATTTTTTAAAATTTAAATGCAAAATTTTAAAATTTTTGGGGATCTTTTTCGATCATTAAAATTTACCTTGATCGGGGATTTTTAAAACCGGGGTTTTTTTGGGGGGAGCCGGGGGTTTGGTTTCTATTTTTTAAAAAAAAAAAAAATATTTTAGTACAAAAATGTGGGGAAAAAATTCCCCCGGTTTTCCCCAGGAGTGGGGGATGCCCCCGCGATCGGCACATCTTTATTTCTGGCTAAAGCCCCGCGGGGCCCCCCACAGCGCCATCCCCTTGATGGTGTGGTGGGTCAAGATCTTTCTTTATCCATTTGGTGGGTAAGGGCCTGCTGGAAGTAAGGGGAACGGGTCTGCAATGGTCTTTTTCTGTGAGGCATTTAATTTTCACTAAAAGAGACCGTGGAGCAAAGTGGCAAATTTCCCGAAATAAATGCGGGACCCTTTTCCCCCGCCTTTTCGGGTTTTTGGGAAAAGCAGGGGGGAATGCGCTATGCGCTACCCCAAAACCTTAAAAAAAAAACCCCTTGTAGGGGGGAAAGCATTTGGCCCTTCGGGAAGTCATCATGGCTTGGGTGCCCTGGGAAAAACCCTTTAAAAGTGACGGTGGCCTGCGATAGGGGGGCCCTTCCCATCGGGGGCGTGTAGTTACATCGCAACGATCCGGCGACGTTTTTTTTATTTTAGATGGAGAGGGTTTTTCCGCTGGGTTTTTTAGGGGGTTTTAGGGATCGGATTTTTACCGGGGTGGGTCCCACGGTTACTTTAAAAAATTAAAGGGGCATTTCCCGGGCTTTTTAATAAAAAAAAAATTTGGGTTTTTTGCTTTTTAACTTTTATTAAAACCCCCGGAAAATTTTTTAGGTTATATTCAAATTCGAAAAAGGGTTCCAATTTAAAATGGGGGGGTTATTGGGTTTTTACGGGCCTTTTTCCCTGATGCTATTTAAATTTTTTACAAAAAGAACAAATTCATTTAAAATTATTCTAATTATTTTTTTTTTAAATTTTTTTTCCTTTTTATTAGTTTTATGTTATCTTAGTTATTTGAATTTTAAATTCCTTAGGGTTTTTAAAAAATATGATATTTAAATTTTAGGTTTTTTATTTTTTTATCTTGTATGGGGTTGGGGTTTTTACACTTTTAATTTGGGCGGGGTTGGTCTTCAAATAGAAATTTTTATTATTGGGGGGGTTACGAGAGTAGCTCAAAAAAATTTCTTATGAAGTTAGTTTATCTTTAATTT
>JAXRJS010000180.1:5000-25423 GCA_037127375.1 Dione juno | reverse complement strand
TTTTTGAAAATAATTGCCGGGGCCCGGGATGTGCCCCCCAATACTGCTCCCTAAAGTTTACCCAAAAAGAGGGTTTTTTTCCCCGTAAGCCCCCAAAAACGGGGGCAAAAAGCTCCCATGCCGACCCTTTAAACCCCAACGGCCGGAAATTTTGGGCCCCTACCGTCTCGCCGGGCCAGGGGGCCTTTCAACCCCCTTAAACCCCAAATCTTAACCCCCCCTTCCGAAGGGGAAAAAAGGCCGGGGTAATACAAATACGGTTAAACAGGTCAGTAAGTATAAGCACACCAAGAGAGCCCAACGATTTCCACGCCTCGATTGGGATGTCGTCAGGTCCGGTCCGGTATTTCCGTTCTTCATGCGTCGAAGACAATTACGAGTTTCGTCACGGGTTATTGGAGCAACAAGTCCGAGGTTAGGAGATAATTCAGGAGGAAGACTACAAGACTGCTGTGTGTTCAGCAGCTCCTTAAAGTAGCTTTTCCATCTCTCCTTCACAGAGGCATGACTACAAAGCAACGTGCCCCGAGAATCTCTGACGCAAAGACATTTTGTAATATCCTGCGTCGCTTTATCTCGAGCACGAGCTAGTTTGTATATGAGCTTCTGCCCCTCCACAGTTTCAAGTTTATCGTACAATGGCGACAAACTTTCTCTGCGGGCTCTGGCTACAGCTCTTTTGCTGGCCCGTTTCGCTGCTTTGTACTCCAGTCTGTCTTCAGGAGAGTTGGAATGCTGCCATTCTTTAAACGCAGCCTTCTTTTCCCGAATCACCCCCTGCACCTGGTCATTCCACCACCATGTCTCCCTGTCGATGACACGCCCACCCTTAGTAACGCCAAGAACTCGCTTGCCCGCCGCAATGATTGTTGAATGAGCTCGATCCCATGCAGTCTGAGCGGTCTCGGTGTTAGTCAGTAGATTTTGACTCTCCACCTCCGCCAAGAAGTCTGTCTGCATCGGCCCATTGAACAACCACCACTTAATCCTAGGCTTGCGTTTCTCAGCTACTTTCTTTTTCGGGGTAACATTATAGTCCATGACAAGGAGGCGATGTTGGGCCGTCAGGCTTTCGCCGGGAATGACCTTACAGTTGGTCACCCTGCCTGTATGACACCGTCTAGTCAGCAAATAATCAATTTGAGTTGAGTGGGACCCGTTCTTATACGTTATAAGGTGCTGAGGTTTCTTCTGGAAGAAAGTGTTCACGATGGCCAGATCAGACGCAATTGCAGTTGCAGCAGAGTTTCCTGAAGGAAAGCACACTGGACCCGACGTCTCATGAGTACATCTGCGAGTTCTCTGCATCGTCCGGTTAGAGATCTAATATTCCATGTTGCAAAGCGGAGTTTCCGTCTGGGTACTGACGTCGTTAGCCGTGCCCGTACTTGACACGGTAGCCCTTGCCCACTTATCGCAGGTGTAGGGCGATGTGCCTGCGCGTCGTTTAACGGCGACGCCCTAGCCATACCCAGCTTTTTGTCCAATCGGTCCATATGAGTGGCGAAGTGGTTTTTAGTGGAGCGATTGCCATCTGACCTCCAAACCCATTACTGGGAGAAACCAAGAAAGGAAGCGGAATAAGAGGCAGAAAGACTTGGAATATAGGGGAGGGACACTACTTACATGGATTGGATCGGGTTATGAAAGTGGTGGCTCGAGGTCCCGGGGTCGCGTACCCGTATGCCGGAAACCAAATATCGGACAGATAATTGGCTAGACACCCTCTGAATAGTACACTACAAGTATATACATATATATATATATATATATATATATATATATATATATATATATATATATATATATATATATATATATATATATATATATATATATATATATATATATATATAATATATATATATATATATATATATATAAGAAACCCTATCACCTTTACGTTGATATTGCTAATCCTATCTAGCAAGTTAATGTTAACCTAAATATCATTAGTGCTTGGAGCAAATCATGTGACCTGTCGATAAATCCTGGCAATTCTCAGTTATGCATCCTTGGTAACGCAAAGCACCTCTCTAAAACTGATTGCTCCCCTTACATCCTTCTGAAATGATTAATATATGCAGGTTGGAGTTTAGTAGTTCTGTGAGAAATCTGGGCATGTACTGGAGGTGCTACTAAGTCACACCAAGTACTATAGTACAGTCGTGTGTCGATGTTCGTCGCAAGTACACAAGTCTTGCGTGCTTATTCGAGCGTAAATAATATTTCTTCATTCTACCTACATGAATATTTTATTTGATTATGGATGAATTAAATTATGAGACGGAACTCTTATCGGTGCCTTGTGATTCTGAGTTAGATCCAGTTTTACCTAATGAATTGTCGAAGCAGCAGGCAATAGAGGAAGAAGAGGAAGTAAATAAAGAAAAACCTCGATTGGTTGAAAAAAGGCAGAGATGTGACGATTTTACCGTAGTACGAAGAAAACCCAAGCGTATACTTAGAAGTACTTCTACTCAGGTCGAAGCATTTGATATATGTCTATCATCGAAGCAGGTTTTACCAAAACAAATAGGCATGGCTAAGCTAATGAGGTCGGAGAATATTAATAATATTTTGTGAATAAAGTACAAGGGACCATATAAGGTAATCATTTCATTTAAGAATAAAGATGATGAGGAAAGGTTATTGAGTAATAAGAAATTAAAAGAGTTGGAATATAGATGTCAACCTACCACTGAAGTTCAAATTTCCTATGGCGTAGTGAAAGATATGGATGAAAAAGAGATGATTGATGTATTCCAGTGTGATGTAGATATAATACATCTCTGTCTGTATGTACTGTAAAATAAATAAATTATTGGAAAAATGCATTTATTGCACAATATTGTTTTATTGAATTGGCTGAAACTATTATTTATTATCTGTATTGAATAGGCCATATCTAAGAACTGAGCTCATTTACACACACACATTGATATACATATATATATATATATATATATATATATATATATATATATATATATATATATATATATATATATATATATATATATATATATATATATATATATATATATATATATATATATATATATATATTATACGTTTATTTTCCATCTTCCACCTTAAAATTTTATTATATATTTATCTTATATATATAGGTGATTATATTATTATTAATAAATATAGGTGAAATTAAATATGCAAGCAAATTTTTTTTTCATTCCTTTTTCTTTCTTTATGTCAACGTGCCAACTCCTCCAGCCAGTTACATTTTACAATTAAATAAATATTAAATAATTTTATTTGTTCTAAAGTGTGAATTAAAATAACATTATCATTATATTAAATTATTTATATAAAAAATATTTAAATCTTTAAATATTTTTTATCTCTCTATCATGTTTACGGTGATATTGCTAATCCTATCCAGCAAGTAAATGTTAAGTAAATTAAAATATAATTAGTACCTACCTGGAGCAAATCATGTGGCCTGTCGATAAATCCTAGCAAATCTCAGTTTTGCATCCTAGGTATACCAAAACAACTGTCCAAAATGGACTGGAAGTAAGGGGCCTACTTCCTTCTGTAATGATATTGTTTGGAGTTTAATCTGGTTATGTACTGGAGGTGCCACTATGTCGCACCAAGTGCTATAGTGAATCATTCACAGCTAAGACGATAAAACTGTGGAACTAATTACCGCGTCATATCAGACATTTATGAGTCTCTTAACATCTTTAAGAGTATTTTCTAAAGTTATAGTTTATAAGACATTATAAGATTTGAGGTTCTTTTTTGTTATTTTTAAAGTGATAATCCACACTAAGGATAGAAAAAATACTAACCGGCGCCTTATGGAAACCGTTCAAACATTGCATTATAGGCGTGGATTCAAATCCCGCAGCGTTCAAATTTTTATATTTTCTTTAACTATTTAACTATTTGGTTTCTTTTAAAAATACTAATTTGATATCATAAGGTTCTATAAATATACAGTATATTAAAACTATACATATTTATCTAACAAAATAACTGTGTCTTTACGAGTGTAAGTATTACACGTTACTGAAACATAAAACAACGTTTTTAAAATTTTTGCCTACCTTTCCATTTGTCCGGGCCAATGTCTGGAGCAGCTGAACCGATTTTTATGAAACTTTCACTAGAACATAGAAGAGGATGTGGAACAACACATATATATATATATATATATATATATATATATATATATATATATATATATATATATATATATATATATATATATATATATATATATATATATATATATATATATATATATATATATATATATATATATATATATATATATATATATATATATAATTTTTCATTAAAATAAAAACATAAAAACACTGCCATCTGTTGTTAGAACCTCTCGTGCTTTCGATTTCGAACTATGTAGTGCAATCTCTGAAAGAATATTATTCCTTTATCTATATATTTATTAATATGTATACTTTGGACCCCTTTAACTAACAATAAATTGTCCGGTAAAGGAAATCAGTAAGTATTTAACATAGCAATGGCTCTTTCCTTCAAATTTTGTTTACAGGTAAAATAATAAATTAAATTATCCCAAAGCGGTATAAGAGTAATACTTTTTCTGAAAAAAACAATATAAGAATGTTAAAACAGAAGTTAAATGTTATATTTTTATCTGTATGTTTGTACACAATTACAAATATTTTCGTGGACATAAAGAACCACAATGTGTCAAAGAATAACCACAATGTGTCAAACTATAAGTAGGGGAAGGTTCCGACTGTTGGACCGGCTCTTTGATTGGACCACCTAATTATTTCAAAAACTATAGATGGTAAAATAAGTTCAATACGTTGCTAGGCAACCAAACTTCAGCGCGTTCGCGTCACGTGGTAAGTAGTAATATGTGTACCTGTGTCAGTGGTGACCGTGATGTAAAAACCGAACCATCAACAAACTGATGAAAGTAGCATTGTATATATCCATGTTTGATGATTGTATTAGATCAGAATAGCAAATTTATCTGCGCTTACAGAGATTATGAAGTTTTTTACCTACCTTTTCACGTTTTTTAATAACTACTGTCGTTCTGTTGATTGAACTAGGCATTAGTTGCCATCATTGGACCTTAATGTCCAATCAAAGAACTTAGCGAATTACTTATTTTCACTTAGCGTCATTCTAAAAAATGTTTTACCTGGGTGAATTCCTAATGCAATAGTTATAAATACAGATTTTCTAAAGTAAGTTTACTTTTTTATTCAAAATAATCTTATTGGACACTCCAGCAATATTGAATATGTAATATCAAAGTCAATAAGCAAAGATTTTTGTCGGCAGAGGAAAAGAAATGGAAATATTATTTTGAAATGAAACTAGTGTGAAACTCGGCATAGAATCTTACAGAAAAAAAAATGGATTAAATGAAGCGAGTCGAATGTATGGCACTCCAAAGGCCACATTAAAAAGAAGATTAGTCGGGAAATGCCAGAAAGTTGTCGAAGAAGTGCAGATACTGAGGTTAAAAGGAGATCTTCTTGAAGCTTTAGAAGCTGAATTAAGGGATCACATATAAGGTTACTTATTTAGTGTTTCATTTGCGTCACCTTCATTGGACTATTAATACAAATGTTTCTAAGTCCAATGATAGCACCTTAGTCGTCCGTTCAAGGTAACGGTGGTCCAAAGAAAGCAACTCGTCATTGAAAAGTTATTTAAGTATATTTCTAAAGCCTCTCAACTTTCATTGCCCATAATTGATATATCATTAACTTACATGAAAAGCATTACATTCCAACAATTAGTTTTAATTTTTCGGTGATATTTCATGAGATATGATGTCATAAAGTTACGTGGTCCAATGATAGCAACCTTCCTCTATTCAATCAGGAAACGACGTTTTAACAAAAACTATTCAGCGTGAAGCATCGTGAAAAATGACCACATTTTTCATTGTTATACAAAAAATAAGGAAAAACATCCTTAGTAAGAGTAGTTAAACGTAATAAGCATTTTTATTTATCCAATGAAAGTCTTTGATGTGGAAGCTCAATGAAAAACGATAACCGACACAAAAGATATTAGATATATATATATATATATATATATATATATATATATATATATATATATATATATATATATATATATATATATATATATATATATATATATATATATATATATATATATATATATATATATATATATATATATATATATATATATAGACAGAAATAATTGTCTTTGTGTCTAATATATATATGCCAAAAAGCAATTTAAGACTATATAAAATACAAAAACATTTATTAAAAAAAAACATACAAGAAAGAAAACCTGTTAATCACTTAAAGATTACCTACATAATAAGATTTATGAAATAGTGATTTAGCAGTTTGATTTATGAAAGTACTTCTACTTTCAAAATCTTATATACGAATATCTTATAAACAAATAATAAAAATAATTGAATGTGAAGGTGGAAACAGATTTGAGTTGCAGGTATCTACTAGTAGCTATACGTATACTACCTACAAAAAAAATAAATTATACAAGATAGTAATTGCTTACAAGCAGTTATAAAAAAAACAAATGGGTATATTCTGTCATAACTATTCGCCATTTTGTAATGTTCTTTATATACTGGTTTACACGAGATTAAAGAGATAGCACGATGTTATAACATAATGAGTAAGCGAGAAGGCAAATGTAAATATGTTTTTCATTTTTAAAACTATATGCATAGCTATTTGCTAGAATGTGAAGCTGTAAAACAAATTAAAACTATAAAATATATTTTTGTGTGTAATTTATTACTTGTGATAAATATTATTCTTAAGCAGATGTTGTTGCATACTACTGGCCAAGTAGACGAGAGGGTATTGTGGATAAAAGATACCTCCGAAGCCGCATCCACTCCATAGCCCTGGTCATGGAATCTTTCTATTCTTGAATATAAGTGGAGGATTTATTGAATCACGCTTTTAATTTCTCAAGACTCAACCTTCAAGTAACCACACATTGCACTTAAAACTATGTTTTCAGGGTTCCGTACCTCAAAAGCAATAAATGGAACTCTTATAGAATCGCTTTGTTCGTCATCTGTCTGCTTGTATGTCCGTACGTCTGTCAATAACATTTTCTCAAAATCCCGTGGACTGCGTTATTTATAACAAATATCCAAATTGCTAAACTCTTGAAGCATAGATAACATTGTACTTCAAAGTCAACGCACTCGAAACCTGCAGGGTACTTCCCGGTGACCTACAGTTGTAAAACTTGACAAGAAGTGAGAGCTTATAGTAAGTAAATATAAGGAGGAAATTCTCAAAATTGATATATTTGTAGTTCGTTTCATACAGAATGAGTGGATACGACCGCAAATTTAAGTTTTAACTAATTAATTAACTGTTTTTTTTTAATCGGATTTTATTACACTTTTCGCTACTTCATTTCCTTTATGTTTTTCATCTTCATGAAATTTTTTTAAAATCTTCCCATCTTAATTTATTTTTATAACTGAATCGTGAATATCTAAAGTATCTTCTACTAAAGATTTGTTATTTAAAATTAATTCTGATTTTAAAGATAAATCAGTTATTAAATTAAGTAATTCGTTTTTATGTGTTTATTTTTTTGTATTTGACTTTTTATGCTTTATCTAGGATATTTTTTTTATCAGAAAAGAATTTTTTTAATATATTTTTTTTTAAATATTTTTTTGGTTGTTGTTGTTGGAAATTTTTTTTTTTTTTATTTTCATTTTTAATTTCAAATGGACAGTAATTTAATAATTTATCTTTTTTCAATTGTACATCACCAAAATTATATCAAGTAAATATTTTATAAAATCAGAAAAATCGTTCATATTTTTTTCAAAAACTAAAATCAAATTCTACTGGATTAAAAACGTATTGTGTATTTTTTACTATATCTAATTCTTTTACAACTCTAAAAACTTCTGTTTTTGAAATTTATATTTAGAAAGTTATACGTTACATATTGTAAGTAATGAAATCAATACAATACAATTATTTAATCAATTATAGCTTTTAATAAACAAAACAATACACATTTGTATTACATATACACATATAAATATACATACATAAACATACACATACATTTACATATATATATAAAATAAATAAATACATAATACATACATATATAAGTGAGCTGAAGATAAGGTTATCACATTGATGACTGTCTGAAAATCAATTTACTCGTTTAAACTTGCGAGTAAGTGGTTTTTAAATTGACATTTGAAGGAAATGATGGTTGGACTTTTTTGGATGGATTTAGGGAGTTGGTTCCACAGGGTTGCAGCATACACTGAGAAGGATTTCTGAAGGTATTTAGTATTACTCTTAGGTATGTCTAATGTCGGTATGACACACGACCGCCTAGAGCGTGTGTGAGTGGGAAGTATGTTAAAACGAGAGCGGAGATAAAGAGGAAAACTTTCATAATTAACAATTTTAAAAAGGAGTGTAAGGATCTGCATATCTCGGCGAAGGCGGATAGGAAGCCAATTAAGCTGAGCGCGAAATTGAGAAACGTGGTCAAACTTACGCAAACCAAAGATAAATCGTATGGCGAGATTTTGAAGACGCTCTAGCTTGTTTAATAGCTCCTCGGTCACATCCAAATAGCAAACGTCGGCGTAGTCAAGAATTGGCAGGAGAAGAGATTGCGCAAGCATAATTTTGGTTTTGTGAGGGAGGAAATATTGGAGACGCTTGAGAGAATGGAAAGAGCAATGCATGCGTTTGCTAATATCATTAATGTGTGAAGTCCAAGACATATTATTGTCAAAAAAAGGCCTAAATTTTTATGTTCTTACAGTATTTAATTTCAACTCCCGAATACAAAATTTTCGGCGTTGAGTTCCAACGTTTGATTCTACCTCTAAACTTGTTACTATCAATAATAAGAGTTTGTGATTTTTTAGGGTTAACTAATAAGCCAAAAGATTCAGCCCAAAACTGAATAGCAATAAGATCCTTGTTTAGAGTTTCGATAGCCTTGGGTAATTCATTCAAATTACAATGTTTATATAACTGCAGGTCATCTGCATTACAAATGGTAGGGAGGAGAAATGACTTTTGATATGTTATTAATAAAAATAGAAAAAAGAAGTGGAGAGAGAACGCCGCTTTGAGGTACGCCAGCAGTGAGTTCCAACTATGATGATGTGACACCGTTAGCTTTTACACACTGCCGACGACCGAAACAATATGAACAGAACCAGTTGATAACTGAAGAAGAGATGTTAGCTGCGCGAAGAGTGCCCAGAAGTATATCAAGATCAACAGAATTAAAAGCGCTGCTGAAATCAAGTAGTACCATCACGGTGAGCTTGGTGTTATCCATAGCACAACGTATGTCCTCAATGATATTCAGCAACGCAGTAACTGTACTGTACTGTACGGTAGGGACGGAAGCCAGATTGATAAGGACATAAGAGATTGTTAGAGGAGAGAAAACCATGAAGTTGATTGTTTACGAAGGATTCAAGGACTTTGGATAGGAGGGGAAGAACAGATATAGGACGATATTCAGCAACGGTAGTGGGGTTGGAAGTTTTAGGTAAGGGAACGACATACGCATTCTTCCACTGAGCCGGAAAAACATTACTTGTCAGTGAAAAATTTATTATGTGGGTGACCACTGGTGTAATGCTGTCCAACACGGGTAGAATCATGTCGAGATTGAGATAGTCACTTCCAATGGCTTTAGAGGAAATAGATTTGATACACTTCCTGACATCATCTTCAGAAACAGTTTTGAAAGAAAAGGGAGTTGAGTCTGGTAGGACAGTTTGTGACAAAATCTTAAGAGTTTCAGATTTAATTTGGGGGCTTATATTTAAAGGTGGAGTTGTAAAAAAATAATTTAATTCATGGAGATTTATATTTACAGAATGAGTATCATTGAAATTACTTACCCCTAATGACTCTAAGAATCTCCAAACTTGTGCTTGACTGAGATTCTGGATAGTGCTATGAATGTAACGACGTTTTGCATCCCGAGACATTCTATTGCAAATGTTACGCAGGTTTTTGTAGGCAGCGAAGTAATCTTGGCAAGGATTTTTTTGTTTTTAGCTTTGGCTCTGTCGCACTTACGCATAGTTCGTCTAATAACAGGTGTTAACCAGGGAGCGGGTGCATGCTTCATGCGAACTGGTCTTACAGGAGCGTGTTTGTCATAAATGCAAATCAGTTTAGTAGTTAAAGAATCCACCATACTGTCAATATTATTAGATGACAATGTGGATGACCAGTCGATGTTACTCACATCCTCCCTCAAGCGTTCCAAGTCCATATGCTTAAAGTTGCGCTGGAGAAATGTTTTGTTTCAAACCTTAGGAGGGCGAAATTTATATGAAACATATATTAAATCGTGAAAAGAAAATGGCGCAGTCATTTGTCCATGAGACAGTACAAGATTAGGATTAGAGACAGCCATGTGATCAATGAGAGAAGGCCTGCAGTTAGGAAAATGATGGGTGGGATAAGTCATTGGAAGCAAATGCAAGTTGTAAGACTCACACAATGCTTTTAACAAATCTGATCTAGCAACATCCTTTAACAGACATGTATTTAAATCGCCCATACAGATAACGTGCTCATAATGTGGTGATAGATATTCTAGGACACTTTCCAAAGTAGAAAAATAATTAATTTTGTCATTCGGGGAATACAAAACCTCCAAAAGATTTTTTTTACGGTGTAACGTTAATTCTAAAAAAAGATATTCAAGCGTTCCTAAAGAATCATTAAGAGAGCATTTAATGATACCGGCAGGTATATTGTACAAACACCTCCACCACCTTGTAGAGTGCGATCGTTGCGAAATAGCTGGTATCCTGGAATAGAGTACCTAACAAATGAAAGAGATGGCTTAAACTAGGTCTCAGATATGAGTATACAATCAACTACGCCGGAGCCAAAGGATGCGAGAAGATCAGTGAAATGAGCTGGCACACTCTGAGCGTTGATATGCACTAAGGAAAGAGATTTAGACGGATTGATAAATATTTTTAACAGTTTATCTTCAAGAGGTTCTGAATCTGAAAATGCCACTTTGCAATGCTTTTTCGCCTCACATTATGTTTTGCCTCCGAAAAGTTAGATCACAGTTAACCTTTTTGCTCTGGTACAGATTCATTCGTTCTTCAGTCAATATTTCTATAGGAATCATCCCGGAAATCACGCATATTGCTTCCATAGATACCGTGCGAAATGCGCTAGCTACTCGGAGTGCACCTATCCTATACACTGACGCCATCTTTTGTCTTGCTGCTTTATTTTTAAGCGCATCAGACCAGATTGGAGCACCATATAGGAGTACTGATGTGACAACTGTTGAGAATAGTCTCCTTCTGTTTTGTTTAGGTCCTCCGATGTTGGGCATGAGTCGGGCCAATGTTTTTACGACTACCGTTCCTTTCGCTGCAGCGTATTCTACTTGTTTTTTAAGATTAATACATGCATCAATCGTTATACCCAGGTAGCGAATGTACGGCTGCGTCGTAAGCTCGTGATTGCCGACCCTGAGTGAGGTTGTCTCCATTTGTTTTCTGCTGGTGATCAGTACGGCTTCGGTTTTATGCTCTGCCAGCTCAAGTCCAGCCAGGTTCATCCACTGTCGAATTATTTCGAAGGTCTTATCAAAAGTCCAGTGAATCTCTTCCAAGTGTTTGGCGACTACTACCACTGCCAAGTCATCGGCAAACGCAACCAACCTTGCTTCCCGAGGCACTTCACGCTTTAGTAACCCGTCATACATTATATTCCACAATAGGGGACCCAATACAGACCCTTGTGGTACTCCCCCTGAGAATTTGTATTCTTTTGGTCCATCGTCTGTATTATATACGAGTACCCTATCCGCGAAATGGCTAGCTATTATGTTGCATAAGTAAGCTGGTACCTTCATGTTTAAGAGAGCATTCATAATAGTATCCCATTTTGCTGCATTGAACGCATTCTTAACGTCAAGGCTTGCGACGAGGCAATATTTTTTAGAGCCTCTCTTCCACCTAGCCCCCGATATCGCTTTCCTAGCAGTGTTTAGGACTAGGTTGACCGCGTCAAGGGTCGATTTTCCTTTTCTAAATCTGTATTGGTGTTCCGAAAGTTGTGGCTCAACTACTTTCTCTATTCTACCATGAATTATTCTTTCCAATATCTTTCCCGTTGTATCTTCTTGGAGGCAGGTATTGTAGGTGTCTATGAATATTTTAGGTATAGTTTTGATTGCAAGTTTCAACGCTACGTTGGGGATGCCATCCAATCCAGGTGCTTTGGTATTTCCTATCCTTTTACAGGCATCCATTAGTTCTTTTTCCAGCACCGGTGCTATGACCTCACGAGGATGCTGTATCTTGTCATATTTAAACTTTGCTTGCTGTGAAAAAAAGTAAAGTGACAATTTTTTCCATCATAACGGGATCAGTCGGCGCTATGTTACAATGGTTATTGAGCTTTTTCATGACGATTTTATAAGGCTTACCCCAGGGATCGGCTTTTATATCTTCTAGCATTTTTGTCCACAAGCTTCTTTTACTTTCTTTTATTGCTTTGTTTAGTATTGACCGTGCCTCCTTGTATTTTTTGTACAATTGCTCAAAGTGTGGTGTCTTCCTACATCTTTGAGAAAGTCTTCTAGCGCGGATGCAATTTTGCCGTAGTTGAGCAATGTTATCATTCCACCAGTAGACCGCTTGTAGTCGGCTAGCATTTCGTTTCCGCGGCATAGTTGCATCACAGGCTGCTGTTATTCTCCTGATAATGTCCGACGCATTGTTGGATGCACCCTTTGATTTAATAGGTTGATCGTCTAATGCCATCTGTAGTAACTCAGGTTCAAATATGCTGACTCTCCATCCTATCGTAGCAGGTTCTTTTTGTACTTTGTATGGGTTCGTTACTTTATTGTACACATTCCAACAAAGTGCCCTATGATCACTTGCCGTATAAATTTCAGCAACATTCCACGATGTGTTTCCCTTTGCAAGAATGCTACTTACAAATGTGACATCGATGATTGAGCTTGCTTCATCTCTTGAATTGAATTGTAGGTTCGTCACCGGTATTCAGCAAGACTACGTCAATAGTGGACATTGCCTCTATCAGTGCGCATCCTTTGGAATTCGTGGTTTTGCTACCCCAGTCAGTCACCCATGCGTTAAAATCCCCTGCTATTGCAACCGGGAAGTTAGTTCGTACGTCTTCCACTAGGATGTCAAGAAAATCGCTGAATTCGTCAATAGTTTGGCTTGGTGGGGACCTTAGCCTTTACAAATCCGGTGTTAGTTTGGTTATTTGGAGAGGAGGTTTTACCGCATATCCATATAGCAACACTTCTATCTTCATTAGAGCTCCAAGATTCACTGTGCAGGTGTTTGTAAGGCTCTGAGATCATAACCATGTCCAGTTTTGTCGTCTGCATTAGCAAGTCATGTGCAGCTTCACAATGGTTAAGATTTATTTGCATAACTTGAGGCATATTTTCGATATTTCACCTCTTCGAGAGCTTTCCTGAAGACGGGACATTTCCCAGAGCCTGCAAAATGCGTGTGTGCATTTTAAACATATATATATATATATATATATATATATATATATATATATATATATATATATATATATATATATATATATATATATATATATATTTACAGTTTTTTATCGCGCTTCACGCAGAATCGAGATTTATGCGGGAAAAACGTTTTTACCAATACCGAAAATTCACGCGAGTATGTACTTACCGCTCAGATAATTTTGATGAGCAAAGTGATAAGAAGGAAAAAAATAAAAGAAGTATAAGTAAAATATTATATTAGAGTTAATATGAAAACATCCATCAAGCGAGCGAAGTCGCGAACTTGTTGCTACTTACTAGTTAAGAATAAAATCAATCATTACAAGTGACAGCATTGGACGCCGAATAAGTCATGAAAGCAAAATTATAATAATCTCTTACATTTTGGGTCACATTGCTTTCTCAATATTCTTAGGTCCTAAGTACGAAATGATTTATAAATATGATAAAAAAAGTATTGCGCAACATATCCAGGTTCCCCTGCGTACCCTGCTGTACAGAATATCCTGTACTGACGCTCTAAGCAAAAATACTGAAAATTGGGGTCATCACAATACTGCGACGACGCAGCAGCGGATGCGGCCATCCTTGAGCAGGGAACGACTAGAATCGCTCCATACACTCCCGGACACTGGAGGCGCGCGACTTAAAAGCGCGCTCTACTGGTGTTTCCGGCCCCCAACTGGCGGTCTCAGTGCCCCCCACGGGTGTTGTTACCATCTCCCCGCGTGGAACAGACCCAATTATAACGCCGCAGCGGGCTTCCAGGCCCACAGCTAGAGAGGTACAACCCTATAAGAGGTCGCCATCCACGCCGTCTCGGTATGAGGCGGAGCTGTCGCCCAGAACGCAGCTGCATAGGGACATGATCCCTGTGTCTCATTTGCGGCAGCGTGGGGCTATCTAAAAGGTGTTGCTGGAGCATATTTGTATGTTCCTCAACGACAAAGACAGAGAGCTCGCGGGCGTCGGCACTGCAGTGACTGGATGGAGGAGGCGCTGACATCAGTCCTCACCCCTGTCCGGAGACCCAGGACCGCCGATGAGGCCCTCGAAATCGATCCAAAAAGGCTTTGCGCGCCACCACGCCCCGCCACCCCGGGAGCCTCTAGGGACCCACGCCTTCGGGCACAGAATCCAGCGCCTAAAACGGTCACGCCCATCACCTCTACTACCACCAGCACCACGGGTGCCGCTATTGATAGCTCGGTCACCTTTGCCGATGCGCTCCGGGCAGGAAGCCCGAGCCAGGCGGCGCAGGCGGCACCGGCTCCAGGCGCTGCACCCGCCCCAAAACCGATGCCTCGCTACCCACCGCTCGTTGTGGAGACCCTTCCCAACTGGGCGACCCACTTCCGGGTGCTCAAAGAGAGGTTGGGACACGCACCCAACGCGCGCCCATTTGGGAAAGGTGTGCACTTCTCTTCAGAGTCGGAGGACGAATATCGTACAATCCAGCGGTACCTCGTCAACCTGGAGATGACGGAAAAGATCAGTTGGTTCTCCTACGCACTCCCCTCGGAAATGAGTCGCAAGGTGGCCATCCTGTGATGACCACTCCTGAGGAGATTACGGAGGCGCTGGGAGAACTCGGGTATCAGGCCGAGTATGTCCGGCCGATCCAGGCGAGGAAAGGTCGGCCGGGCTGTATCTTCTTTGCGGTCCTGGTCAACACCCCGGACCTCGTGCCAGGCATCTACAGCATCAATGAGTTGCTGTACATGCCTGGCGTCAAAATAGAAGCTTGGCGCAGCCGGAAGGGCCCAGCGCAGTATCACCGCTGCCAGGCCTTCCGGCACTCGAGCCATGGGTGCCACCGCAGATTGGCCTGCGTGAGATGCGGAGAAGAGCATCGCGCGCAGGACTGCCCGCGCCCATTAGAGCAGCCCGCCATGTGCGCCAACTGTGGGGGGGGGGCCCATCCAGCCAATTATGCTTCGTGCCCTCAAATAAAGAGGGAACTCAGGAATAAGAGGGCTGGTACACTGGCCCTCAATGCAGTCTCGAAGCCTCCGGCTTCGGTCGCCCCGGTCCCTACCAATATGGTAGCCGCGGACGCACAGGCTTCTTCTCTGATGGCTCCGGCCAATCCGCCTTCCACCAGGGACGGTGGAGCTGGCCGTAGCGCGTCTAAGAAGAGGTCGAAAGGAAATAAGAAGAAGGGGACGGCTTCTTCTTCAATCCAGACTAGCCACCCAAGTTCAACCCATGCAGCCCCTGATGCTGCACAATCCTCCCAGCGCCAGGCTGCCCCAGTTTCAGGCGAGGCCCGCGTGACTCTCGACAGGGCTATCGACGTCTTTAACGAAGTCCTTATGGCCCTTAAGGAAAATCGGGACCCAGTTGAGGTCGTACTCTCAGGCATTATGCGTTTGCTTACAAATGGATAAGCTGCGCAACATGTTCTGGAACGCTGCTGGACTGAGACGGCGAGCCCAGTTCCTCCGGCTCCTTCTCAGTCAGCAGAATGTAGATGTGGCTCTCATTAATGGAGGCCCATCTCAGGGCCACTGACACCTTTGTCGCATCCGGCTACCATATCCTGTGCCCCGTGTAACAATATTCACTCTTATTTATAATAGTACCCCCACTATGAGTTTCTACAAAATCTGGCTTTAATCAATTGCTTGTCTATAAATCTTTTAACAAATATTAATCATAATAATAATATTAATTATATCAACTTATTTAGTTATATTAATAATCATTTTAGCAAATAATTATAATTTAACATTCATTCAATTCACATACATTCATTCAATAATAATTTATTTATTTATAAATTGTCGTTACGCCGTTATGTACAAACAAACAGATAAAAATATAACATTTAAATTCTGTTTTAACAATCTTACATTGTTTTTTCTGAAAAATATACTTTACTCTTATACCGCTTTGGGCTAATTTAATTTATTATTTTAAAATTTGAAGGAAAGAGCCATTACTATGTTAAATACTTACTTATTTCCTTTACCGGACAATTATTGTTAGTTAAAGGGGTCCAAAGTATACATATTAATAAATATACAGATAAAGGAATAATATTCTTTCAGAGATGGCACTACATACTTCGAAATCGAAAGCACGAGAGGTCCTAACCTGTTTTTATGTTTTTATTTTAATGAAAAATATAATTTATATATATATATATATATATATATATATATATATATATATATATATATATATATATATATATATATATATATATAGTATATATTATATATATATATATATATATATATATATATATATATATATATAAATAATTTAAATATTAATTAAAAAATAATAACAACTTCACTAAAATACAGTTTTTACTTATAAAATTACAATTCGCATACTTTATACTAAAATCACTTACAATATTAACGATATTACTTTGAATCAACAAAACTAAATTCATATAGGCAATTACAAAAACGACGTAATGACTAAAACCGTCCGTCTATCCCTGGCCCCAGCAAGCGAGTGAGCTCCGGGGCCCCTCCGGTCGATCACCAAGCTTCCGATATCGCCTGGTCGTGACGTCACGTGGCGTGATCGTAACCACGCCCCTTTTCATCAATTTTATGCTAAGTATATATATATATATATATATATATATATATATATATATATATATATATATATATATATATATATATATATATATATATATATATATATATATATATATATATATATATATATATATTATATATATCACATTATATTAATCAATATTAAAACACATTCATGAAAGCTATGCTGTGAATATTTAGTAATAACGGTTCCAGGGCGTAGCGGGCGTAGGAAGTGCAAAAAATAAAGTAATCGGAATACTTACAAAGAGAAAATTTATAAATTAAAAAAAATAATAATTACTTTATTTATCTACATAATATAGATGTTTTTCTTAATCATATCTATATTTGTAGTCTTACAATGCAGTTAATGTTAATAAAATTAATATCATCGTATGTATCTGTTGTCTCCTTTTTGAGTTTAATTAAACATAATTTTTATTTATTTTACAGAAGGGTAGGTAATACAAAATATTAAATCCTACATCGCGCTATGAACATTTAGTTAATAATTGCATATAAACATTAATATTTGTCACACATTGAGCGGGGTCCTCCGCCTTGAGGAAAACTAGCCTCGCCAAGCTAGACTAAGTTGGCGTAGTCCAGATAAAGCACCGTCCCAATAAAGCCCTCTAGGGCTTTCCGTCCACATAAAGTCCTCACGGGCTCCAGTCCAGTTTCTTGATAATGTCTACCTTGTTAGCTTAAGTATCCTTATTTACGAATGGCTTCGGTTGTTCACATCATGTCCTCAAGGATGGTGCTGGTGCACTGACCGACTACTTGTGGTCAACTTCCCAGTCAGTGCCTAGTGTTGGCCCCACTTTTTGCATAGCTTTATATTTTTTTGAGCATCATGCTTTGCCTCACATAAAGCAGGGTAGACTTTAGATACTTTTATAGTATTGTAGTCTTACGACATTCCACTTTGGGGTAATGCAGCCGCCGTTAACTCGATTTTGTTTTGCAGAAGCGAGCTATTCGCTCAATCTAAGCCTACCTAGGACCTAAAGATTCCTTAAGGCAAAAATTTTGAGAAATTAATATGTTGACGCGTACGCGTACATACTGGTTTTAAACAATAGGATCCAGGAAACGTCCGACCGTATATAGACTATTTATTTTACAAAATGACAAACATTGACATCTATTATAATTCAACGGCGTCTTTATGAGCCGTTGAAGTTTATTATAGATACCTACTGCTATGTCTGTTGAAGGAACATCATATTAAAAAGAAAAAAATATATATTTTTAGCTTCTATCAAATAGCTTCTTAGTATCTCTCTATCTCGTAATATTTATATAGCATGATATGATCATGCTATCGTAATATTTATATAGCATGATATTATTAAAATAAACTAAATTTATTTCAAAGGTGTCACTTTACTGACTATCGATTGCTTTTAACCTTCTACAATAGATGGTGGTGTATACAAATATACATAAAAATATATATGTAATGATAAATAATAAATAAATGTTAAAATTATAACAAATTCTTGTTTAACTATGGGACCCGATGACGCGCTAAATACCCGTTACCATAGCAACGTGTATGTCCTAGAAAAGTATGTTAAACATAATATTATGGTAGTGTGTGTAATGTTTTATTTATTGGTTTAATGTACTTTTTAAGCATTATTATTGTAAAATATTAGCGATGTGCACTTCACCTACACACACACACACACACACACACACAAAAATACACTATGAGTGTGCCAAATTTCATCTCCTTCCGTCCGTTGCTTCACGTATTAATATATAGATATACTATAAGTATATGAATATTGTCGTCTACAATGAAATAGAAGATTTTGGAAGTGCCTCAACAGCTTGCTTATGTATAATATATATCCTCAGACTATATATCTATGACTTTTATTTGTATATATATATATATATATATATATATATATATATATATATATATATATATATATATATATATATATATATATATATATATATATATATATATATATATATATATATATATATATATATATATATATATATATATATATATATATATATATATATATATATATATATATATATATATATATATATACGTCTGATGATACATACTTGTGATCCGCTTTATATAAATAACGCTTTATATCAATAAAACTAACTCATCATCTTATCCAGTTCACTTCAAGGTCACCGCCGACTGTGTCGTAAGCGTCGGAGTTGTTTACATTTCGAAAGGCGATCAAATTAAGAGTCTTGACAATAGATCCCCTCTACCGTACCGCCTATACTTGCATACACTTTGTATGCGAGATACAGCGCGAAGCTGAAAAGAAAACCAGTTTTACTTAACTAAATATTAAAACAAGTGAGAGTGGAACCCATGACCATAGTATGAGTATCAGACGATGTATCTGGTAAGTTAAATTAGATAAGCTAAATTAATAACTATGAACAAACATACTCGTAGTTTATAAAGAAATATTGTAAACAACACTTTCATAATATACGTATTTGAAATAATATATTTATAAATTTGTAGTCCACATTATTCATTTACTCTACACGCTTCTTATGTGCACAGCATACACTCACACGCACGCACGCACGCACGCACGCACGCACGCACGCACGCACGCACGCACGCACGCACGCACGCACGCACGCACGCACGCACGCACGCACGCACGCACGCACGCACGCACGCACGCACGCACGCACGCACGCACGCACGCACGCACGCACACGCACACGCACACGCACACGCACACGCACACGCACACGCACACGCACACGCACACGCACACGCACACGCACACGCACACGCACACGCACACGCACACGCACACGCACACGCACACGCACACGCACACGCACACGCACACGCACACGCACACGCACACGCACACGCACACGCACACGCACACGCACACGCACACGCACACGCACACGCACCAACGCACACGCACACGCACACGCACACGCACAACGCACACGCACACGCACACGCACACGCACACGAAGCCGGGTTTAGAGTGGACCACGCTCTATCCAGCAGCCATCGCATCACACAGGGGTACCCCCCAGGGTAGTACCATCTCTTCTACCCTGTATTCCATATACACCAATGACATCGCAGTTCACGACAATGTCACACTGGCCCTCTATGCCGATGACATTGCGTTCCTGGCCAAGTCCCCTGAACCTCACTCATGCGGCTTTCAAACTCCAGCGTGCCCTCGACCTGCTACCGGACTGGTTTGCGGAGTGGAGGCTCAC
>JAXRJS010000179.1:22500-25444 GCA_037127375.1 Dione juno | reverse complement strand
AATGGGAAATTCCCCCATTTTTTCAATGATGCTAAGTAAAAAATAAATAATTTGCTAAGTTTCTGTGATTGGACCGGTCCAATAATGGCGTCACTATTAAGGTCCATTCATGGCAACCAGGCATATCTACAGAACGAAAGCAAGCATTAAAAAACGTGCAAAAATAGGTAAAAACTTCATAGCCTCTGTAAGCGCAGATAAATTTTGATCTGATGCTATTTACATCAATTTTTTGATGGCTCGGTTTTTATATCACGGTCACCACCGATACACATATCACTACTTACCACGTGATGCGAGCGCGCTGAGATTTCGCGGGTGGGCAACGGGCTCGGTACTGTTGCTTAGCAACGTATTGAACTTATCAACTTCAACATACAGTTCCCTCGGCCTACCCTGCTATGTGCGGGATACAGCGTGAAGCTATATAAATAAATAATAAATTAACTATGATTATTTCTATTATGGTCATTAGTTGATTACGGTTTAGATATCAGATATTTATTACTTATATTAACGAGAACGAGACTCACAAAAACATACCCAAAACCAAGTGACAAAATTAGTCTATCTTAAAAGTACCATCTCAATACCACTCGTTCACCTCATATGTAGGCCAGTTACAACAATAGTTGCCAAAGCAAAGGTTAGTGAGAGGTTCCGGAGTTAGATGATCAAGAATGGAATAGGCAACATATTTGCAAGTATAAAATCTTTACGAACACATTGCTTAACTGTTTTACGTAAATTTTACTAAGTGAATATTATTTGATATGAAAAAAATATGGATATGGAATTGTTTTGTTTATTTTTTAAAGTTCGCATATAATTAGGTAGGTAGTGGAAGCTTAATATTAAATATATTGTGAGCTAAGTGGCAGATCTACTAGAGAAGTGTCTACCAGCGGGGAACCGAAAATATTTCAAACTTCGGAGTTGGAGACCACAACTGTAGCGTCTACAGTCATATGTTGTGCAACTCAGCCATGACTGCTTCTCGTGGTACATAGCCAACGGAATATAGCTATTTCTTTTTTAATAATAGATAGCAAGCCGGTTCCGTACTTACCTGAAAGGGAAAAAATAGAACTCTCTGGGATCACTTTGTGATCTGTCTATTTGTCTGTCGATCTGTCTGCCAAGACCATTTACTATAAATTACATGGACGTTTCAAGCTGAAACTAATTTGTATGAAAATCAAAACTTTATAGGGTACTTACTGTTGTCAGTTTTATAATTTGGCATGAAGTGAGAACTCAAGTACAGACAAAGGAAAAAACTGGAATAAGGAAATTTGTAAGTCTAGTTAGAACAAAACTATTATAAATTTAGAAACAAAATTATACTCTACGTTTATCAACAATTATGTGACCGGTACCGAACCCTCATTGCGTGAGTAGAAATCGCACTTGACCGATATGTTTTAAATATTGTCCTATTATTATTTTGATATATTTTAATAGCAAGAATGTGGATTGGCCACTTTGCCCATATACCAGTCTAACATGAATTAATCGAATGACAGGCGGACATGTCAAATGATAACGACCCAAGACTTGATGCAGTTCTGCAGATGGATTAAACACAATTGAGGTCATCGATCTATTACTAAGAAACAAATCTCTGTATTCCTTTAGCTATGTAAAATGAGAAGCCGTCGTGGCTGAGCAGGCTAGCATCTGATTGTTACCAAGACTCGACTGTGGGTTTGATTCCCATTCGGGGGAGTAATTTTAAGTTCCACCACTCAATACACGATATCTCAAAAAATATTCGGTGTAGTGTCACCATATACGTAATAATTGTCAGTTCTATATTAAGGACATTGTTTTATAATTTTATCTATACTTAGTAGCTGTATCTCATTATCCCACGGGTAAAAAAATAATATTTGAATTATTTTAACCATTACACTCTCTTTTTAAGTACAGTGCGGTGTTGAATTTCGCCATTCAACGTACACCATGTATCAAATTATGGCGGAAAATAGAGAATAGAGTGTTTTGACATCAGATTCCCTCTGCGTATTCTTCTACATCTCATATTATATGATAGAACGTCAAGCTAAAATAATCCAAATCTGCTATTATAATAGTTGATCAATTAAGTAGTATGAAATGCTAGCTTTATCTGCATTCGTAATAAGTTCACATGTAATAAAAGTTCAGTAGTCAGTAGTTAAGTACAGTTCCTGTATGTAATTAAAGTTTTGAAGTAATCTGTCAATGTGGTTTCCGCTAAGTTGTATTTTTTCCTACTTAACCTATAACAGATAAAAAAAATATATACAAAAATATTGTATTGGCCGCAAATGAATTTGAACCCACACTTCTTTGATGGATAGGAGGTGGAACAACATTCAGATAAAGACAACAAAAATAATTGAAAAATTGAAAATAATTTATTACCCCAACAGAGATTGAACTTACAACCATCGCATATTGAATTTCTACCCCACCGCTCTACGATGGCCTCACAAACATAAAAATCTTCTATCTATACACTTGTTTTAAAATACACGATTCTAAGAGATTTAAGTAAAGCTTAAGTAAAGCTTACACAGCATCACCCGGGCCATTACATTAACGTGACTAAGGTATTCCGTTTTACATTTGCTAGCCAACAATGTATGATACTCCTAGTGTGTACGTGGCTGATATGACATATTATGCCTACAGAATATCCAAGGACTGAAGGGATAAGCCCTACCTAGAATTTATATTTAGAAAATTTTTAATTTAAAAAGAAGTATTTGTGAAAAAGTATGACTTTATACACGACGTCTGTGGTTTCAATTTTTTTTCGTTTAAGTTCAGTAAGCCAATAAAACAACATTAAACAGAAAATAGAGAGTCTTGACACTACATTCTATCCGCCTACCTTGCTAAGATGAATGAAGCTGGAAATCTTTCTAAAAGAAACCGTAGAAAGGAAGTCAACCTT
>JAXRJS010000179.1:0-20000 GCA_037127375.1 Dione juno | reverse complement strand
ATCAATTACAATAATGTCATATTTCTCTCGAACCATAAGATCTACCTGTTTCAGATTTCCTCACACTTCCAAGCCCAATCAATAAACGTCTGTAAAGAGATTTATGATTTGTTTTACTTAATAAATTTCTAGAATTTCAGTGTAACATGGAAACCTGTTTGGCTCAGTTGATAAGTATTAAGATACGATAAGTATAAGTTCAAATTCAATTAGGGGAATGATTTTATTAATTTAATTAAAAAATATTATCATTTCCTCGATTTGGTAAGACATAATCCAGCGTTAAGTTCCACCACATAACACGCCACATCTTTGAAAAGAATCGGGAAGTAAGTAAGCTTCTATTGTTCTTAAAGTGCTTATCCACAATAAGAATAGAAGAAAAAATAAAGAATGTTTTCTTTATTTATTTTTCTGGTGTCGGTTCAAATTCGCTATGTTTCATCAATTTAAGCTGTCCTTGGACGGCTTTCCGTGAGGCATGGGTTCTAATCCTGTTCAAATGTTGTTTCAAATGTTTTGTGTTTTTTTTAAGTAAATAAGTAGGTTCTCTCGGCCTAATCTGCCGTGAAGAGAAGAGAAAAATATTAATTATAAATTATACATATTACTTTAAAATTTGTATAAAAAAATCCGCAGAATATAAAAATATACGTATAAATTACATACATACATTGTAGAGTATATTTGGAAAGTGCTAATGGAATAAAGCAACATCTGACACCTTGAGTGATTTTGTGTAGGCGTTATAACGGGGGACATAGTTAGAAATAGCGTGGAAATATTTTTTTTATACCGAAATAAGGATAATTGACGATAATTTTTATAATCATCCTTCATCATCATCATCATTCATTCATTCATTCATTCATCAATGTACAAATAATCGTAAATAACGATTATGGAAAATCTTGTATTTGTTCTATTTTGTCGCAAATTACCAACTGACTTTGTTATTGTGAATTGTGATTGTGAATTGACTTTGTTAAATTTTAATATTAATTTACGATACAAGTTTTTGGTATTTGTCTTACTAGTTATTATATATGTATATGGGAGAATACCAGACCCATACCATATCGTTACGCGTTATCCCTAGAGGGCTAGTCAGAAAGAACGGAGTGCCAAACGCTGCGGTCCCTGCATACCTCTTTCGCCTCGTCCACTGTCATTAACCTCTTCATACATGCTCTCCGGGGCGTTTTCATGCTGTTTACGTGACCTTCCTCAAGTATCTTTGACACTGTGTTCTCTAAGGTAAACCGAGGTCTCCCCTTACCTCTCTTACCGTTCACTTGCTTCATATATCTTTTTTACCATTCTTTCATCACTCATTCTCTCGACGTGCCCAAACCACCTGAGCACGTTCTTCTTCATTCTTACTATGGAGAATAGACTGGAGAATAAAGATATATACATATACATATATTTATTCTCCATTTTTTATAGTTGTTGTCTTATATTTCCTATGAAAATCAGAACCAACATATAACAGAAAGAGAAAATATATTCATACATTCTACTTCATTAGCTCCAATTACTTTATTTAACAAACAAATAGGTAATTAAATATGTTTGTTTCCATCCATACCTAATAGCATTACATTGTTTTTACTCGAGTGACCTTGAACCCGAGATTACATATGTAAGCTGTAATCGATCGTAATAATACTATTAATGAGCATCGACCTTCTTATGATTAGGAAAATGTAACAATATAAATATATATATATATATATATATATATATATATATATATATATATATATATATATATATATATATATATATATATATATATATATATATATATATATATATATATATATATATATATATATATATATATACTGACTGACTTTTTGGTTTTGGTTAAGGATTATTTATACAATCAATGAAATATATAGAAAATGTACTAAGCAAGTGGCCCCGGCACACGACTTCGCTCACTTAAACTGCATTATTAATTATTTATTTATTTATATAAAGTGAATTGTATTCGTTTATAATAAATTATAGCCCATATGTTATTTTCATATATAAGCTATATCACTGCAAAGTTTCATCTAAATCTGTTCAGTAGTTTTTGCTTGAAACTAGAACAAACATCCATTCTCACAAAAATCCATATTAATAATATTAAAAGGACTATTCTGCTTTGGTAATTATTTTTCGCCACTCTATGTCCTGAAAATACGACGAAAAATAGTGTACAGCTAGGGTACTCCTGTGTTACACAGTAACTGAGTGACAAACAATCCGCGGCTGAAAGTTCTAAGCATAGAAGCATAGGAGCTTAATATTTGACATTTAAGTGCCGTAGGTATCATTATAGATAAGCTCTAAGAGACAATCTCTCGAAGTTCGTATGGAAACAGTATTAAACGCGATTTTTCTTCGTATATTCCAAACAAACAAAGTCGCGGACTGTAATTTATATATCAATAATGGAAATATTTACTTACATACTTTTAATGCAATTAATGATTAATATTTTATATAAATACAAAATTTTTTCTTCGCTTTATTGTTTTAAAAATCATTTTGTTTTTATACTTCATTCACACATAATGTAATAGGCAGCAAGAGTCTTATCATATTCTCCACTCTGTTCCTTATCCTTTTCGTGACATTAACGCTGGACCGTGGAATTTATGGTATGGAAGACTTATTGAATTGATAACAAATTAATTTATTTGAAATTTTATGTAAATATATATTTTTAAGCTTCACGTACTATTCCGCACATAGCAGGGTAGGTAGATGGAACTGTAGGCTGAAGGAACCAAATGTTAAGACACTCCGTTCCCACTTTTCACCTATCGAAGAATTGCGTGCTGAGTGGCGGAACTGAACGCCGCGCTTTCGCCTTGTTGCCAGAGCGAAGATAATGGAAATAATTCATTCTCCCCTCATGGGAACCGAACCCACAAACCGTCGTGTTTACAGGCAGACACTGTGCCTCTGCGCCACGACGGTCCTCATGTAAAATACGATCTAAAATGTTATATATTAAAAAATCTTCGCAAATACTTAATATTACATAAATATATTTTAAGTATTATGCCATACTAAGGAAAAAAATATTTAGAAAACAGATGAAAACTTGGACGGGCGTCCGAGCCGTCTTTTATACCGCTAATAGGCGATAAATATTCTTTTTGGGTAGTATCAGTTTCACCATGAATGAATATATTTTATATCATTATTAATATATTTTTTTCTTATACGTTGACGTCCTAATTTATTCCTAGCAGAGGTAGAGTTCTAAAAAGTCTTTTCAAATGATAATACGACTACAATAAAAATATATAGTACCTATTAAATTTAACATGTATATTTTATATTATATTATAAAAAATTATTTAGAAGTGTTTTGTAAAGGTAGAGAAACCACCATAGTAATTGTCCCGGAAGATTTCAGGATATGTATAACAATGCATTAGTACTATTAAAAAAATGTATGAAAGTTACTTTTTCAACAAAATTTACGTCAAATTCCAAAAAAATTAAAAATCAAATAATTTTATTCCAAAAAAGTTCCAAAAAATATACAAGCTTCATTTTTTTTATACTTTTTCCACCATTTTATTCAATAATCATGTCAGATACGAGAAGATTAATCAACACGAACAATTAAAAATTCAATATAAAATATTTATTAATAATATACATATATTTTTTAGCGGCATTGAGGTCCGCAAAAATCCGGAGTCCGCTGTAATTCCGTATCTTACCACTAATTTCTCCATTTTCCTTAGTGATGTCACTATTATAATTTTTTTCAATTTACTGTATGGAAATTTCTGTTTGGCTCGAAATCGGATGAGAGTGGAGGACGGAGTGTCTGAACATTCCTCTCACAGATGCTATACTTATCCAGAGCATATATGCGTGAGATGAAATAAATTAAAAAAATGTACTAATATTTAATAACATATTATTATTAATATATTGGTCATACCAGATGATTACCGACACCTACGGAAGTTCTTATCGCATAGTGGAACAATACGCTACTTCTATAGTTACGTACTCACCTTCACAGCTCGATCGATATCAACGTGTTGATAACCACACCTCAAACAAACAAAAAACAAAACAAAAAAAGAACAACCGTTTGCCGGCAACTGTTTAACTATCAACAAAGGACTATTATTGTATGACACTGATTACGCACACCGGCATTTTCCCGGCGAAAGGAAATTTATAAGTAAATTATAGACAAAATAAGGAATTTCGCGATTTAGTTGACGTAAGAAGCTATTTTTAATTGAAGTACAATACAAATGTTAGAATTTTATTATAATTATCGTATTCTTATACGCTTTTGAGCGAGCGCATCGAATAACCGCCTCGGTGGCGCGGCCTATACTGACTTATGGACAGTATGAACTAAACGCGCCAGAACCAACTCTATAGCGCTTCAAGCGGAAAACGCAAAAGAAAATCTATATCTGTCCCATTTTATCTCATAGTTATTGTGAATGAACATATGTTTTCCTTTTCTAGCGCTGAATATTGTTTACTTGTATACAGTGCCTCATTAAGAGTTATTTTGATATAATTTATGAAGAAAGTGTTTTATTTCGATATGAATATAATAAGTAAATGAAATTATCATTAGTTCTATATTATGTAATTTGCTAGCTGTAGGGTGTAAAATGTCATTCTTTTCCGTTTCCGTTAGAATTTCGTAAAATTCTTATTTAATGCTCTCCTATACTAACCAAGAACTCTACATGTCAATCAAGATCATTATGTTCAGTGAATACAACGTAAAAAATGCGCTAAAATAGCCTTATTTGTTTATAGTTCGAAATTGGTTTTTTAAAATATTATTAAACACCTCACGAGCACCCTCATCCCTGCTCTATTTATTTTTTCTAATTGTCACTGTACCCTACATATAGC
Organism: Dione juno; assembly: GCA_037127375.1. Taxonomy (NCBI): domain Eukaryota; kingdom Metazoa; phylum Arthropoda; class Insecta; order Lepidoptera; family Nymphalidae; genus Dione; species Dione juno. Next base: position 15,086 of record JAXRJS010000179.1, on the reverse strand, counting down.
CTAAAAAGCTTTGGATCAAAACACTACATTCTCCACTTTCCGCCTGAATTCGAGATACAAAATCAAAATATTCTTTATTCAAATAGGCTAAAACAAGCACTTTCGAATCGTCAATCGTCAGTATTGCCTATCCTGTTAGAAGCTACCACCAGCTCGGAGGGCAGTTCTGCTAAGAAGAGCTGGCGAGAAACTCAACAGTTGCTCTTTTTAATGTAAATTTACAATATATTTACAACTGTGGTTAGTCTCCCGAATGAGCATCAACAGTACTTAACTCCACACACTAATATCCGTATATCCGTAATATTCTTGAATTGAATAAAATACTTTCCCTAATAATATTTTTAGCTATATTTTATACTACGTGTTGAGTGGTGGATCTGAACACTGTACTGTGATTTACCAGAGCAAACTAAAATAATTAATTCCTTTTATGGATAGTTGATAACGAATCCACATCTGACACGTTTACAATCAAACGCTTTCCCACTGCACCGTGATCATGCATATTGTATTTCATATATCAAGGTGTATGTACATATAGAAAAGTATATACGAAATCTCTTTCTGCAAATAAAGCTTTCATCATAATTTATCTCCATTAAAAATTATTTCCGCTTACAAAGCTTACTTTTCTCTACATTCGGTATTACAAATATGAAAAAGCTTTACACTTATGAACTTTACAGTACTCTACATACATATATGCGTAAGTTAAAAGCACTCGCGGCTGTATTATACACTTAGCTTGTAACCGTGTTTAATAAACATCATACGAATTAATAGGGTGTCCATATCATATAAGCATGAGGAATATTTTGAAATATTTCTACTACTTTTAGAGTTAAGCTTAAAATATGTTTCCAGTCATTTTTTGTATTATATTGTATTGTTCATGTAAATTGATAATGTAATCAAAGGGACTAAGTGGTATAATGATAATGATATATCGCTTCATTCTTCACCTATATAGCCCTGCATATGTTGAAATTTAATTTATTGCTTTTTAGGTTGTATTTTAATTATAGCCTGTACAGTACTATTGTTGGGCAACATTTTATCTCTAGTTCTTCTACTCTTGAAAGTTTTCATGTTAACATGCACCAGTTGGGCATACAATGATCCAACTCGCTATCATTATTTTGGTCTACAAATTCGCATTTTAAAACTTAGAACTCCATGGGTATAGAACGGCACCCAAGATTCTTTACGTGTGCGCTACAAGTTCCCAAGGCAGTTCTGCTGAGAAGAACTGGCAAGAAACTCAGCAGTTGCTGTTTTAATTTTATTGCTTTAGGTTTGGCTAAGATTCCCAATCAAAGTTGGTAGTTCTGACACAGATGAAGGAAACAGGCTGATGTAGTCGATGGATCGAAGGTTATTGGCATTTTTCCCCTTCGACTATATTATATTTCCAGGTTATAATATATTCAAATTTATGCAAAATGTGTATGTGCCGTAAACATCAAGGCCATCTTTTTATTTCAGGTATATTCAATAAAATAGTCGGAAAGTCTATGAAAAGAAATAATGAAATAATAACTTTTTATAAAGAACTTTTAAAAAATCTCATAAAATTCTGAAATAAAAATTTTACAATATGTTGTAACATCGAGACAAAACAAAATTTCTGCAAACCCCCTAAGGAATGTCTCGCGAAGCCATAAAATCTGTCAACTCTACAATCATACAGCGTAACACTTATTTTAACTTAGCGACTTTCCTTGAAACATTTGGCAAGATCTTACGTTATTTTGCAAAGTTACTAACCACTGTTCTCAGTTATATGGTATCACAGTTTTTGTTTTGAATTTTTTTACAGTATCCAATCGTAAATGAGATGATTGTGAGTGCAATATCCTACTCAGGGATTAAAACAACCGGATTAAATTATCGTTTATTTTTATTTCCCCGCTTTATTAAGAACAAACACGGCAAAAGGAGCATTAGAATGTCTCGAATCCGGATGACAAGCAGAGAACGGAGAGTCTTGTCACCTGTCTTAACTGTTTAAAAAAAATTATAGATAGAGAGTCTAGAGTGTGGGAACTTCACAAATTAAACCATATTGAAAACAAACGTGAAATCTAAGAAATCTAAGAATCCGTGACCGAAATCCAGATTTCCAAAAAAAGTATAAGTATAGTAGTAAGAATGTAAATAATACAAGATGTAACAAGTTAAAGGGGTTTATTTAAAACAATGTATAGAAACAGTAATAGTAAGGTTACAATAATAATACTACATCTGTATGCATTAAGGCTTTGCCGCTCACTGGCCTTAATAACATAAAACTTAACAAAACTTTAAATTCTAAGAAACAATTTGTAAGTAACAATAGCTGTAGCGTTTTGTCATTACAAAAATATTTTAGTCATATGGATTTTTAGAGGTCAATATTATTTTATTTACATATGTTTAGAAACACTCAAACCACACTCCGTCTTACCAGAACGAAGATTTGATAATAAATTAAATACGGAATTTATCTCCGAGTAAGGAAATTGTACCAAAAGTATTGTATTGAAAGTATATACAAGAACAGCGTTTATAGTTTTACTGTGCCAAGATGGCGTCGTAAGTCGAAAACTAATCAAATTGATTACCAATGAAATCAATTCTAAAAAATAACAATAAAGTAAAGGAGATATTGAAACGTTTTAAAGACTGATTAAAGAAAGAAAATGTGGCTTTAATATGATTAGAGGATAACGGAATTGTTTAATATTAATTATCATGTATGCTATACCTATTAATGATACATTATATATATATATATATATATATATATATATATATATATATATATATATATATATATATATATATATATATATATATATATATATATATATATATATATATTGTGCATATGTATATAATGTAATTTGCACAATGTACATACATTTAAACAACTTATAAACTAACGTTTAAATAGATAGACTACAATGTTAAATAATATTCTTTGCTATTAAGCTTAATTATTTACTAATATTTGCAAACAGTATATAATGAAATTTGCTATATTTTTCTAACAGGTTTTTTTAAATTTTAAATTACAACTTGATATGTTACTTTTTTTTTTAATTTATGTCACAAAAACTATATTATAGTGATGATGTAACAATAAAAAAGTAGACGAGTTCTTCTTTACTTTAGATTTTATTTGTACTTGTAGTTTGTAGCTGCAATTTTGGATTTGTAGTTTTTAGTCAGACTTTTTAGACTTAACTGTCTTTAATGTATATTATTTTATTAAATAAGATTTATTTACAATTGGGCACCCTACTGGGCTATCTGCCTAAACAATTAAGTTCTTAAACTAATGTAATACTGTGTATATAAATTATTTTGACAAAAGGATAGCTTATATCTAAAAACATAACCAAATAAAATAACTATTAAATATTTCAAAACATTTACTCTCTGCATGATGTCATCTTAAGATCATTTCAATACATTTAGTATTAATTATTATATGAAGTTAATCGTTAAGTTTAGATATTAATAGGTTCATTAAAAATAAAATGGTAAATACAAACAAAAAAAATTATAAATCCTGATTATATTTAAAAGCAAAGTTTCATATAGTTAAATTTGTTATATAAATACAAGTTAACATTTTGGGCATCAATAATAATCAAGTGATTTTATGGAAATTAAATATAATACATATTTAATTTCCATTTATTTTAACTTCGCGCTGTATCCCGCACATAGGCAGAAGGAATACTGTAGGCAAAAGGAACTAGGTTCTTTCAGACATACCGTTCCCCACTTTCCTTGAGTGGGAATCGACCCCAGAAACCATCGCGTTTACAGGCAGACCGCTCAACCTCTGCGCCATTGACATATTTCTGTAATATATAAATATTTCCTAGATGTATTCTCTCTCTCGACCCCCGAGGGGGAAGAGGAAAACGGCTTCAGGGCAGTGCCCTCTTGCCGTTAGGCTCTTCCGCCGCCCATGAATATGGGCGGGTCCTTGGGTTGGGCGTTTAGCCCGAGGTAAAAATGTCCTAAAGAGGGACAGGATTTAGAAGGACTGGACGAAAGGAGTGAGCTATGCGCTACCCGGGCGGTCAGCCCGGCCGAATGAGACCCTCGGTGATCCCGGGGAGGCTCAGCCTAGGCGACCAGCGACCTTGGTAGCAGCTCAGGAATCAGAAGGAGGGGGAAGGATGTCTCGAGGTAGTCTTCGGGCGTCCGGCGGACGGGAGTGCCACGGAGCGATGTCTCGGATGTGAGGGTGATCCGAGGCGTCGGCTCCGTGGTAGACGCGGGCAGCTAGCTAGCTGGGTGATGTGACTCTCTAGGCTTTCGATACGGAGGTCGCGCTGAATGGTAGCGTTCCTCACGTATCTAGGAGCCTGGACGACTCGTCGGAGAGCCACATTTTGCACCGTCTCAAGGACCTTCCGAAGACTAGGACTCGTGAGGGAGTACCAAGCTGGGGACGCGTACGTCAGATGGGGTCTGACGTACGTTTTGTACAACCCCAGCCTGGTGCGGAGGGGAAGGCGGGATCGGAATAAGGGACGCAGCAGGGCCAGTGCAGCTCGCGCTGCGTTCCTGGCTTTGGCTACCTGAGCCGACATGGAAAGTTTCCTTTCTATGGAGACGCCCAGGTAGGTGACTTGGCGGGACCATTTGACCTGTTCACCCTGGAGAACAAGCGGAGGAGGCAGCTTGTGGAGCCCAAACGCAATCGCTTGGGTCTTGGCCACGTTGATCGTGAGCCTCCACTCCGCAAACCAGTTCGGTAGCAGGTCGAGGGCACGCTGGAGTTTGAGAGCCGCATGAGTGAGGTTCAGGGACTTAGCCAGGAACGCAATGTCATCGGCATAGAGGGCCAGTGTGACATTGTCGTGAACTGCGATGTCATTGGTATATATGGAATACAGGGTAGGAGAGATGGTACTACCCTGGGGTACCCCTGCTGCGATGGGATGGCTGCTGGATAGAGCGTGGTCCACTCTAACCCGGAAGGTTCTGCCGCGGAGGAATTCGGCCAGAACCCTCACCAGGTGATGGGGAGTGCCCGCCCGTATCACTTTGTGGAGCAATCCGGGGTGCCACACCCTGTCGAACGCCTTCGACACGTCCAGGAAGATCGCTGCTGCCTTCTCCTTCCTGTTCATGGCGGCCGCTGCGAAGTGGAGGACGCGTGCTAGTTGCAAAGTGGTCGAATGACCACTGCGAAATCCAAACTGCTCGGGGCGCGGTTGGAAGTGCGCCTCCAAGAGAGGGAGCAGTAGTTTCTCGAACAGCTTGGATGAGGCGTTCAGCAGGGTAATGGGTCGGTAGCCGTCGGGGCGCCTTCGGTCCTTCCCTGGCTTCGGAATCATCACTACCAGGCCTTCCTTCCATGCCCGGGGGAAATATCCCAGCCGTAGGATGGCGTTGAAAAGCCTGGTGAGTGATGATATGGTCCGCATGGGGAGATGCTGTAGTGCCAGGTTAGGCACACCATCTATCCCCGGAGCTTTCCTAGGCTTGAGCCGCGCGATCGCCTTCTTCACGCTCGACGGGGAGAAGAAGGGCGGAGGAGGACTCGGGCTAGGGGGGTCCGATAGGAAGGCGGTGACCGCTTGCTCCAGCTGTGCGTGGTGCTCCGGTAGCAAGCCGGGATTGGGTGCGAACTGACTCTCAAGGTGGTCTGCCAGGATTTCGGCCCTTCCTTGAGAGTCGTAGCACAGCGTGCCATCGGGTTGGAAGAGAGGTCGGATGGGGGGCGGCTTCTTGGTAAGCTGCCGGCACAGCTTCGTGAGAGACGCTTCGTCCTCGGTAGCGTCACGAATCCTCGCGTCCCAACTCTCGGCATTGGACTCCGCGAGCGCTGCGCGAATACGCTCCACCAAGACGTTGAGTTTCGTCTTGGTGGCGGGCTCGCGGGTCTGTTGCCACTCACTGCGCGTCTTCCTCTTACGCGCAATGAGGTCAGCAATGTGCCGTGGAGTTGGGGGAAGTCTTACCGGACTGGCGGGGGCGGTAGCCTCACGGAGGGCAGTCTGGATCGTCGCTGTGATCGACGCCTCAAGTCTATCGACACTAGGCGGATCATCAAGCGGTTCCTCTCGTGGCCGAGTCAGCTGGGCAGTGAGGGCCTCGAAGCGGGGCCAGCTGATTCGTCCCCTACGTAAAGGGGGGTGCACTGCGATTGCTGGCGTTCCCCGTACGGCGAAGAGGACGGGGAGGTGGTCAGACCCATAGGCATCAGGTAGGGATTCCGGCTGTTCGAGGGACACCGAGCTAGCATCGACCCCTTTGTGCACGATCAGGTCGATCGTGGTCCCGGGGAAGTTACTATTATGAGAGTAGTGGGTGGGCTCGTCAGGCCCTTCCACTACATACCCATTCCTGTCGGCGTCCTCGAACAGCTTCCTACCCGTGGTGCACGCAATGTGGCAGCGCCACGCTTGGTGTTTGGCGTTCCAGTCCCCTGCCGCAATGGTGGGGGTTGTACTACCAAGGACAAGCTTCACTTCGCTAAGTCTTAGCGTGGAGTTGGGGGGTCGGTAGATGGCATACAGCCTGACAGGTTGCCTGCCAACCATTACCTCGATCCCCAGGGACTGGAACGACATCGTAGCCAGGTCAGGAAGAGGAAGGTGAGGAAGGCTGCGTCTGACTGCGATGAGGAGGCCGCGCCACGCGTTTTCCTCAGCGTCCAGGCGCAGGGTGTGGTAGCCTGGGATGGCTAGGGGCTCTGAGGCTCTCAGATGGGTCTCATTTATGAGAGCCACATCTATGTTTTGTTCTCTGAGAAGGAGCCGGAGGAAGTGGGCTTTGTTTCTCAGAGAACAGGCGTTCCAAAACATGATGCGTAGCTCAGCCATTTGTGAGCAAACGCATCATGCCTGAAAGCACGACCTCAACTGGGTCCCGATTTTCCTTAAGGGCCATAAGGACTTCCTTAAGGACGTCGATAGCCCTGTCGAGAGTCGCGCGGGCCTCGCCTGAAACTGGGGCAGCCTGGCGCTGGGAGGATTGTGCAGCATCAGGGGCTGCACGGACTGCGGTGGGTTGGCTGGTTGGGGCAGAAGAACAGGCCGTCCCCTTCTTCCTCTTACCCTTAGACCTCTTCTTGGAGGCACTACGGCCGACTCCGCCATCCCTCGTAGAAGGCGGATTGGCCGGAGCCATCAAAGAAGAGGCCTGTGCGTCCGCGGCTACCATGTTGGTAGGGACCGGGGCGACCGATGCCGGAGGCTTAGAGGCAGCTGTGAGGGCCAGTGTACCAGCCTTCTTATTCCTGAGTTCCCTCTTTATTTGAGGGCACGAAGAATAATTGGCTGGATGGGCCCCCCCACAGTTGGCGCACGTGGCGGGCTGCTCTAATGGGCGCGGGCAGTCCTGCGCGCGATGCTCTTCTCCGCATCTCACGCAGGCCAATCTGCGGTGGCACCCATGGCTCGAGTGCCGGAAGGCCTGGCAGCGGTGACACTGCGCTGGGCCCTTCCGGCTGCGCCAGGCTTCTATTTTGACGCCAGGCATGTACAGCAACTCATTGATGCTGTAGATGCCTGGCACGAGGTCCGGGGTATTGACCAGGACCGCAAAGAAGATGCAGCCCGGCCGACCTTTCCTCGCCCGGATCGGCCGGACATACTCGGCCTGATACCCGAGTTCTCCCAGCGCCTCCGTGATCTCCTCAGGAGTGGTCGTCATAGCAAGCCCCCTGATGGCCACCTTGCGACTCATTTCCGAGGGGAGTGCGTAGGAGAACCAGCTGATCTTCTCCGTCATCTCCAGGTTGGCGAGGTACCGCTGGATTGTTCGGTATTCGCCCTCCGACTCTGGAGAGAAGCGCACACCTTTCCCAAATGGGCGCGCGTTGGGTGCGTGTCCCAACCTCTCTTTGAGCACCCTGGAAGTGGGTCGCCCAGTTGGGCAGGGTCTCCACAACGAGAGGTGGGTAGCGAGGCCTCGGTTTTGGGGCGGGTGCAGCTGCTGGAGCCGGTGCCGCCTGCGCCGCCTGGCTCGGGCTTCCTGCCCGGAGCGCATCGGCAAAGGTGACCGAGCTATCAGTAGCGGCACCCATGGTGCTGGTGGTGGTAGCGGTAATGGGTGCGACAGTTTTAGGCGCTGAATTCTGTGCCTGAAGGCGTCGGTCCTTAGAGGCTCCCGGGGCGGCGGGGCGTGGTTGCGCGCAAAGCCTCTTTGGATCGGATTCGGGGGCCTCATCGGCGGGCCTGGGTCTCCGGACAGGGGTGAGGGCTGATGTCGGCGCCTCCTCCATCCCGATATCTGCGGAGTCGGTGCCCGCGAGCTCTCTCTCTTTATCGTTGAGGAACATGCAAATATGCTCCAACAACGACTTGGAGATAGCCCCACGCTGCCGCAAATGGGACACAAGGATCATGTCAATGTCAGTGATCAACAGCTGCGTTCTGGGCGACAGCTCCGCCTCATACCGAGACGGCGCGGATGGCGACCTCTTAGAGGGTTGTACCTCTCTAGCTGCGGGCCTGGAAGCCCGCTGCGGCGTTATAGCTGGGTCTGTTCCACGCGGGGAGGTGGTAACAACACCCGCGGGGGGCACTGAGACCGCCAGTTGGGGGCCGGAAACACCAGTGGAGCGCGCTTTCAAGTCGCGCGCCTCTAGTGTCCGGGAGTTCGCCCCAAAAGCGGGCCTGGCCATAGAACGACCCAACTCAGTGATGCCACTGGAGACTGACACAAGGCCGGAGTCGGTTGCGGTCGGCAAGGGACCGATAAGGGGCATGCTCCGCGCAGAAGCGGTGCCCGCGGAAGTTCCTGCTCCGGAGAGGTGCGAGGCGCGAGGGGGTGGGGTTGGTCCCGACCCACTGGCCCCTACGTCCGAAGGAGGTCTGGTGCGCGAACGGGAGCGATCCCGCTGCGCATTCTTTCGGCCGCTCATTTCTGAGACGGCAACTTCTTCGCTGAAAGCCCGCACACGACAACCATACGGTCAACAGAAGACCGAGAATCGACTTTAGGTGACGTCACCACGACGTCACAAAAGCGACACGGCGACAGAACGCCGGCGAAAATTATAGAATATTTACGAATTAAATATTTAAAATTTCCAAGGATAAGAGAAGGTTCGGGCCGTATGAGCGTAGTGAATACGTCAGTACAGTGCGAAGCTTGCAATCCTATAAATATTTGTTATTTGATACACAGTTCAATTCAAACCTATAACAATTGTGTAGTATACATTAACACAAGACACATTTATGTTTACGATATTAGTTAAGAAGATATAGCTGTTTTACTATGGAAGTTTGGAAATAATTAACTTATGGGCTAACCTTGCGTAGGATTGTGCCCAACTTGCCTATCAGAACAACGTGGAACGTGGTAATTAAGCCGCACTTTGATTAAAGCAGCAAATGCAAACAATAATTCTAGTCATAGAAATCCCTAAACTTTAAAGGTATTCGATTAGTTTACCTAATTGTGGAAATTAATTTAATACTATGGGTGGAGTAATAATAATATCAACGTATAATTAGTTAAAAAGCGTAGTTATTATGTACTTAGCCTAACTAACATTTTTTTATAGGTCAATAGAGAACACTGAGGTTCGTATGTAAAAAAAAAACATAGTTTAATGTACTAAAAACCCTTTCTATAATTTTAATGTTATCACCACTGATTGATGTATTCTGTATTTTTTTAAGACAAGCATTTGTGATCTGAACATAAAGTCATTACTGTAACATATATTTGTAAGATATCAAAATAAGAATATATTTAAAAGAAATTCTGTTTATTCTAATTTTATTTTACAAACATATTTACAATTATAAATAATAAAGTACATATAGTGTATATAGCAAGTTGGCGACGATATGACAGAAATAAAAAAAATAATATATTCAATTGACTTAATTTTTCTCCATACAACGCGACATTGGCGAAGTGAATTGTGCTCAACTGGCACGCTCCAGGCGCCTATTTTTACATTAGTAATTATAATTTATATAGATTAATAAATAAATTAACTCTTCATATGTGAGAAACTTCCCCCGCAACATACAGAATCAAAATGGATGCTAATACAATTTGTGATACGATAATAGAAGTTTTTCTTTAAATATTATACGCCAATTATCTTATATCACATTATTTTAAACATTATAAAATGGATCAAAATTAATGCAGGTTTTTATTTATTTATTTATTACTGCATACAATAGAAAAAGAGAGATCTATAAAAGGTGGGCTCGGCAACCTTGTTATATGGAAAACTAAATGAATAGGTGTGCATAACAATAAATATAGAAATAAACATACGTATAAGGAACATAGTGTTAAGACACTCCATTTTCCGCTTGCCGCCTTTAGAGGCATTGCGTCTTGAGTGGCGGAACTCAACGCCGCGCTTTTGCCTTGTTGCCAGTTCGAGGAAAATGGAAATAATTCATTCACCCCGAGTGGGAAGCGAACCCACAACCTCACGTTTGCTGTGCATCTGCGCTACGACGGTCCTCATACATACGTATACATACATGCATATATATATATATATATATATATATATATATATATATATATATATATATATATATATATATATATATATATATATATATATATATATATATATATATATATATATATATATATATATATATATATATATATATATATATATATATATATATATATATATATATAATATGTTTATTTAAATAGATCTATTATACAAGTAAATAAAGATAGATTACTGATATATAATAAAATCATATTGCAGCAAATATTCATGCTATACACGGTAATTGTAGGGACCGAACGCTGTCGGCCGCACGCCACAGCGCCCTCTGCGGTCACCGGTCTGTTCGAGATTTATATTTTAGATATTATATTTGCATAACTTAAAATGTTTGTAATTAATTATACTGCAATTTAATGTTATTATTACTTTTATTATTAAACTACTCCTAATACAATTATTAAATAAATAAATAAATAGGTTTCGCTTTTTCCCGCAAATAGACAAGGCATACTAGTGTTAAGACACTCTCCACTTTCCGTCAAACCATCACGTATTGGGTGAAGGAACTCAAAGTGGCGTTTTATCACCAAATTTGTCACCAAAATGAGGAATTGAAATAATTGAGTCTTCTGAGTGGGAAACGAACTCACTGGCGTCGTTTTTATAATCAAATGCTGTGCCGCTGCGCCACAAGGATATTGATTATATCTTAAAATCTCCTTATCATAAATAAATCATAGTATACATACATATATTTGCAAATTTCAATAGTGACGGTACTATTGTCAATTTGTCTTGTATTAGACATTAATGATATTTTCAGCTACCCACTTTTTTCTTGCCTGGCAGGGTTCGCAGAGAGAACCTAGTGTCAATACTGTGCTTTCTCCTGGTTTTATTTAAATTTGAGACATTGAGTGTTAAGTGGCGGAACCAAACTATATATTTTTTTATTTTTTAGATCTAGCTACCTCGCTTATTACATCAGAAAATGTCCCACCATATTTCTTCTTATAGAAATTAACTACAAAATAGATGAATCATGCATTTCTTTTCTAAATACGTTTAATAAATATAAGTCCTACAAAATGAGTGACTCATAATTACTTCCATTATTAATGTGACATTCAACTTTTCCCATATAATGTTACACATCGGTTTTCATGTCGTGTTAAGCTTTTGTACTGTGTTAGTACATTAGTATTAATATGGAAATGGAATTGATTTTATTTAACAAATATTGTATTTTTGTACGAAATAATACTTTATTTTGTAGTAGTATAAATTAATTTTAAGAAGATTTTAGACTTTCGATGAGATCTTTAGACGTTTCAGATTGTAGATGTTGGGTTACCTAATATTTTTTACTTTTATTATACCATTAACGACGTTAAGAATACGAGCTGTAACTTGCAATATCATTTGCGTGAACTATAGAATTTCGAGAAATCATCTCTCACTGTCACTCAGTAACGCAAGAGTTTTGAAATATTGCTGCTAATTTAATATAAAAGAAAAACCACTCAATAAGAAATAAAAATTGAATAACTTGTCAAGTTTCCAATAGTTATTTAGTTTCCAGTAAGAATTAAGTGACATTTTTCCTTTCTCTAAACCGTAACACCTAACGCTTTGTATTTTATTATTATCTCTTTTTTACAGCTTCACTTTGTATTCTGCATACAGGCATATAAGCAGAGAGAGCCTGGTTTTAGAACACTCTTTTCTAAGAGTTGAGTGTGTATAATCACTACCCCACATCCGCAACGGTCTCTAACAAAGTAAATTCCTATAAAAAATTTAAAAAAACCTCATTCAAATTGAAACCTATAGCCTAAAACTATATATATAAACCTCCTGTCTACACTACGATAGTATAAAAACAAATTTATATATATATATATATATATATATATATATATATATATATATATATATATATATATATATATTATATATATATATATATATATATATATTGTCCTCCAAAACATACATATATATTTTTCAGGCCATCCGATCGTTATGGTCACAATGCGGTCGGCGATGTCACGTCCGGTTGCACGTACTTGACATGTTACCGTATCCCTTTTACCAATTAATAATTGTTTCGGATATTTGTTGAATACCTCTTCCATTTACAGTTTGGACGAAATACAAATTCCCCTTTTGAAATTTCCACATTCTGTTTCAAATTGTTCACTCTAGTTAAAAATTGACTATTGAGTAGCGAAATTCAATACTATGTTTTATTTAAGCGGGAATATAAAAAATATTCATTAAACTGGAAACCGAACCTACATCCATAGTTTGTAATCAAATTCTGTTCCAATATATTATGATGCATTCGCCCGTTTTACTTTGTTAATGACAAATTTCTTTAATATGTACAAGTATTTGAAAGGACTTTTATCGCTTAAAGACGCATAATTATCACAATATATTATTGCAATTGTGCCAAGACGTAACAATCAGCTATGTTAAGATTAAGAGCTATATAAATTGTTATATATGTAAGTATGTGTAGTATATTTGTATATAATACCTTAAATGTATTTATAGTCGTAATGTAATACTTTTTGCACCTTTCTGCACTGCTACTGATTCCATATGAATATTAATCATGTGTGTGTAGAGGGAATTCTGGAAATCATGAAAATGTGAATTTCAATGTAATAAATAAATACAATATTAAAATTATATATGTATATTGAAATGAATGATTTCGATCATTACACAGTTTTACATTGCAAATGTATGGATAGCTCCACATTTGCACTCGCAATCGAACCGTTCTTAATTATGATAAAAAAGTTAAAATGAGTAAATTTAAAAAATTAAAACAATTTCACAATATAATTGATCTATCTATATAATATATACCTTTATTAGACACGACTCCTCCAAAATATATAAATATATTCCCTAAGTTAATGCACCTAATTCTAATCAAAAAGGATAATTTATAATAATTTTAAAAAAAGGATAAGGATAATTTAATAATTTAACTAGGTATATGTTTCTAATATATATGTGGACAAACATACATAATAAAAAAAAATGGCGCGCGTGGTTGAAGACTTAAATAATTATCGTGCTTAAATATTAACAAATTCCATATAAAGATTTCTGCCTCTGCCTATTCTGATATATATGTAATTTTAAAGAAAACCTTAAATCTTTGACGAATTTATTAAAATGTCCAATGATGCAAGTAAACCTATGTACCATGGCCCCATTAGTATAACAAAAATATTTAAAAATACAAGTCCTAAGTTGGCGTATCTCCAGCTATTGTGTGTCGACATATAGTGTCGCATGGATATGTTTGTTTATTAAACAGCTTGGCTCGTAGAGAATGTTATGACCGAAATGGCACCTTTTTGGTATGATATCAACTTTTTTTAATATTTCAATTTTTTTTGTATGTATTGCTTGTTTTTTTTCGAAAATCTTCTGTATTCTTTTACTTTACCTTTATATCATATTTACCACATATTTTAAATTAAAAAAGTACAACATTTTCCATTAACTATAGGTATCACGTTTTTCGTCATACTGCAGTCTCTTCAATTTAGAGATATTTCTAGGTAAGCTTCAACTAATCAAAGTTGGCATTCACATAAACAGTCCAAGGAAAGACTCTTTATCTCGCTTATAGCGAAAAAAACCTAGCATCAATTTTTATCCATATCCGCCGAATCTAATACATATATAATAGTAATGCGAAGTAATGCGTGGAGGAACTTGTCATTGGACTTTATTATACCGGAGCGACAAAATGAAAATAATTCATTCCCTTGCTTATTTTAAAGGTAACGTGCTATTATTACTATATATATAATTGTATGAGGGCCGTCGTGGCGCAGAGGCACAGCGTATGCCTGTAAATGCGACGGTTTGTGAGTTCGGTTCCCACACGTGGAAAACGATTTATTTTCATTTTTTTTTGCTCTGGCAACAAGGTAAAGCACGGCGTTGAGTTCCGCCACTTAACACGCAATACCTCTAAATTTGGACTCCACCCTCTACAACGGAGTGTCTAACACAAGGATCCTTCTGCCGATGGTTCCCTCTGTCTATCCTTCTATATGCGGGATACATGGCGTGAAGCTAAAAAAAAAGTATTTATTTTCAAATATGATATTTTTTGTAAGCAACAATAATAAATAAAATAATAAATAAAAAAATTACAAGAAAAAATACAAAAAAATTCTATGTAATATATAATTCACATTGAAGTATCTTTTTGAAATTTCTAGCCCAAGTAGGAGCTCGTTAGTTCAGTAAAAGATCCCCAGTCCTTAGTCTTCAGTCTTCATTATAAAGATTTCAGGTTTTAAGAAGGAATCTGACAGTGAGCCGTAAAGCTGATTTAACAAGACGTATGAAGCCATTTAAGCGTTCTGGATTTAATTTCACGAAAACATTCCCGTCTCTACAATATAGTTTAGTTAATATATTAATATTATTATTATCTAAATCATACATACAATTTTTTCGAAACAAGTAAAATAGTATTTTCCGTAAAATTGCGAGGTAGACGGAAGGAACCAAGTGCTAAAACACTGCTTTCCCACTTTCCGCCCAATTCTGAGAAAATTTCATGCTGGGGGTG
>JAXRJS010000178.1:0-26155 GCA_037127375.1 Dione juno | reverse complement strand
CCTAGATTACCTTTTCAAAAATTAAGTCAATTTATTCAAATAAAATTTTTTTAACCCCCCTTCCAAAAAAAAATCCATTTAAAAAATTTCAAGAAAAGTTAGCCTGCAGCCAGTTTTATGTAATTAGCGGTCACTTGTACAATAAAATTAATAAAAAAATCAATATTTATCCACAGACATCATTTAAGTGTAAAAAAATTATCAAAGATTGGATTCAAAAGTTGTCCTACATTGAAGCAGAGAGTATTGTCTACTGAACACACTCAAACGCACACGCACTCACACACACACATACATACAAGACGCGCACTCTCTTAGACACATACACACTCATTAATGTTTGCATTGGTAGGCGTTTTAAATGTTTTAATTGTAGTTTAATTTATTCGCAGAGCAAAATGTTTTTATTTTATACTAATTTTCACTGAATCACTGTAATGTATAAAAGTATCAGTATTATTTGTTAAGGGGCAAAGACGCTGGCAGCTGTGACACAGTTTACACTAATATGGCTGCCATCGCTCTCCTCTAGATTTGTAAATATATCAAATCATAAATACATCTAGAGTGTATCTGTACACATATTTTTACTGAAATAAAATTTATTTATTATTATTTATTTATTTAAGCCCCTTTTCTATAGCTTTCATACGGTTGGCTGCATGAAGAGACAAATGTTCCATAACATAAATTGGCTTTCGATCTCTTGATATTCTTACATGACCTGAATTAAGATTACCGTTTTTGTCTTTTTGTTTTTTGTTGAGGAATATTGTCGGAGCAAGGAAACCATCTTGAATTCTAGGATTAGCAAATATCACGAGAACAGAGCGAACACAGCACCTTTGATATTGTTGTACACATCGGTTTCATTTAGTTTGAATTTCGTAACATTTGCTATTTGCTATATGACTGTGACTAAATTCTCCGATTTATGTTGTATGTTAGTAGGTAAGTAATGGTAGTAGTAGTATGGTAGTAGGTAAGTCGTAGTAACTAGGCATGCAATGGTCTTTATGATTGCCAACCTTCGAGTGTTTTTCCATTTAAGTGAGCCTGGAGTTAAGATCAAGAGTCAAGTTCTCGTTTTCGATATTTTCAAAAATTCATTTTATTTTTGAACATCAGCGCGTTTTTCTTCATATTTTTCTTAAAAAAAGTTTAGTGAGTTTATTTTTGACTGTGCTAGTCAAACACAACTTAACTATAATTTAAAAATTTACTTTTAATAACTTTAGGATTTATATTAATATATATTTCTGTTGATATATTTCTGTTGTATTTAATATCAAGATATATTTTATATAAAATGTTACACATCGCATCAAATTATAGTTGGTATTTGCTACAAACCATACTATAAAAATTTTTCGGTTTTTTTCCCTAAATGTCAAATAATTAATATCAAATTTGAATGCAATGAATAAATTAAAACAAAAAAATGACATTTAGATATAAGCATTGTACGACTTACGTAAAGTGCATATTTGTACTTACTTATAAAAAGTTAACAAACGTAAGATTACGGGCATATTGTATGAAATAAACTGTAAATTTAAGCTTAAAATGTTTTTTTTTACTGTGATATAATATGCTTTATATTATATATTCATTTTTAATGCACTCTAAGGAACTGTACATCTGACATAATCATTAGCATCCAAATTGAATTGTTTCCATTTTATAACTTGTAATCAAATTCATTACATTATATTACATTATATTACATTATATTACATTATAAGTCTATAACAGTAGGCCTCCCTCATGGTACGCCATAAGGCACGACCTCTCATTTTCGTCATACAGTCACTACCAGCCGCCTTTTTTATATCGTCGCTCCATCTAGCCGGAGGACATCCAACACTATGGTTGCCGAGAGGTGGTCTCCATTCCAGAACCCGTTTGGTCCATCGTCTATCGGTTCTACGACAGATGTGACTAGCCAACTGCATTTCCAGACTATATCTGTTACTTTAGTCTTCTGGCGGATAATCTCATATCGGACTTTATCCATTAGCGAGATCCCGAGCATAAACCGTTTCGTGACATGCAGCCGGTGGGCCAGTTTTACTGTGAGATTCCACGTCTCGGCTCCGTAGGTCATGATTGGCAGAACGCACTGATCGAACACCTTGGTCTTAAGGCATTATGGCAGGGATGACTCAAGGATATCATTTCCCAAATGATGCTTAGCAAAGCAATCTTCTGATGATTTCAGCCTCAAAGTTATCTCTACCCAACTGCAACGTTTGCCCAGGGTACGGTATACGAGATACTCCTGAACAACTTCAAGGGCTACACCTTCGACGAAGACGGCTCAGGGATAATATGTTCTTTGCAAACAAGAATAATAAAATAGTTCAATTTTAAATAGAGTTTAATTGATTTTTAGTATATGTCAACAAACTTAATTATTAAATGCAACCAATCAAAAAAGCAATATAATACAGTAACAGATTCCTACGTTACTTTAATTAAAAGTTCTAAACTAAGTAATGCATTTATAATTAACAATGGTAGAGATTCCAGAAAGCAACTTTGTAAACTACTTTTTTTTTAGAACAAAAACAAAAAAAAATAGTCTACAATTATAAAAAAGTTAACCATTACCCTGGTAACAATTAAATAGTATATTAATTAATAGTAGTACCTACAGGTATTTGTACGATCAGTATTTCGACTTAATGTTTTCTAAATAAAAATAAAAAAAATTAAAAAAAAATATATATATATATATATATATATATATATATATATATATATATATATATATATATATATGTATATATATATATATTTATTTTTTAAATTTTTTTATTTTTATTTAGAAAACATTAAGTCGAAATACTGATCGTACAAATACCTGTAGGCACTACTTAGTAGGTAGGATCTTTCTCTCAAAGAATATTATAATCATAGTTGTGCGTGGAATAATTAAATGCTGTTGACGCTCATTCGTGAAGCCTATGATTATTATAAATCATTTGTGAATGATATTTCAAAGGAGCAACTGTTAAGTATCTCGCCGGCTCTTCTCAGCAAAACTTGCCTTCCGAGCCCGTAATAACTCACAGATTTATTCAATTCAAGTCAAGTTCTCATTTTCAATATTTTTAATAATTCATTTTTTCTTTGAACATCAGCGCGTTTTTCTTCATATTTTTGTCTCAAAAAAGTTTAGTGAGGTAGTCGGTTCACGTACTCGTTCTAATAGTTCAGTATGTTTAGTCTCTATATTTTTTAACAATCTCATTTCAAAATGCGAAAAGACAGCGCTAAGCTCATCTCTTACTGTGCCGCGTAGTACTTCCGTTCCTTTTTAAATGCCTGGTTAAATGGGTCATCTCTAAGGTATCGGTATTTATTTTGCATTATAAAGATGGAGGTGAGATGAAGGTAAGACAGGCTGTGAGGCGTTGACTCTGACCAGTGCGTTTGTATTGTCACTATTAGAAATGTTGCAACGGCAAGAGTGACAGATCCACCAGTTCTGGTTATATTTACTCATTAAACCAAACTAAACATTCCTTCCGTAGGTTTGCAGAACATCCAGGCCACATTTTTAATTCGACCGCAATTTAATAGATTAGAATGCGTAATTAGTTAACGCACTAATATCTTCGGAATTGCATCATATATTGTCGATTATTCATAGTCGTTGCGATGATTCATGCACTCGTGTAATACATGCCGGGGTCAATGTCCTCGCTATACAAAGCGAACGTAATCGCTTCTGTTGCCCTAGCTATTTTTTATTATTTTCTTCATAACTAATAAAACACAGGCACCTTTACTACATTTTTGACAATAAGACATTTCAAAGACTACATCTAGTGGTGACATTCTAATTACTTAAGGATGTAAATAACAAATTAATTAAATATATTGACTGTAATATAATAATTGTTATTCGTTTAGTATAAAAGCTCCAGTAAATTATTTTAATACATCAGTTAAGTTTGATACGTGAATTGATAAGGTCAACGTAGCTTTTTGAGACATGGATCTTAATTTGGCTAAGCTTTGTGCCATGTTGGGTGACCGCCTTGAACAATACAATAGTGCCAACAGAAAACGTAAAATCAGCAGAGGTAATTTGCTTCACACACTTGTTTCTTTAAAATTGAAGTAAAATTAAGTTCAATGAAAACAAGCATCTGTTAGCTTAAGGGATAATTATAATAATTATTATATATTTTACTAATAACAGTATTTGGAACAGCTGATAGATATATTACAAGTTGAAGTAATAGAGAAGTCAAGAGTATCAGGGTAGACTTAATAACTACAATCTATTGTCAAGAGTCAAGACTTAGCTAATAATTAATAAATAATTAATTAATTAAATATTTATAATACAGATTAGGTAATTTATTTGTAGTTTTTATTATATTATTGTTATTTGCGAAAACTATAATAATAGTTTTATTTTTGTTTATAAAATTAAATATAGATATTCTGTATTATGTGGATATTTTATTTCTTTCCTGTGCTTTATTTGTGTTTCGAGTTTGTAATCATTCAGTTTAGTATCAATCAAATACTATCTTAAAACAATACAAATGTAACTAATATATATTATACTAACAAGTACTGACAAGTAGACAAACAGAAGATAATTAAAAATTATAGCTTTGGGTTACTTTGATTGATTCGTGAATATATGAATTGAATTAAATTCATAAACGCACTCAATAAAAGTTTTCTTAAAATATCTTCCATGTATAGACAGCGATCAGTTACTTTTTTGTTTTGATATCAAAGTTTCCATACAGACAGCTAAGGTTTTTTTTTCATTTTTCAATACTCTATCTCATATATTCATTGCAGATAATGTAGGACTGAAAAATAATAGCGATAGCAATAATATTTCACGGTTATTATGATTTTGAAATTAAAAAGTTAAAATTTATATATATATTTATTTATTTATTTATTATGATCCACAAATGATGATAACATTAAACATCAAGAAAAAGGAGTGAAACAAAAAAGAATAATTAAAACTAAATGCACCATCTTTTAAAGTGGATACAGCATGCTATATAACAAAAATTATGAAGGTATACAATTTTAATTCACTAAGCGCTTATGCATTAATCCAACGAAGAAAACAAGCGTCACGTTAATTAATAGTATATACACTGACAAACATATTTTTAACAATATTAATACACTTTTTGTAGATAAAATTATCGAAAGTAGACATTTATAAAACAATTTAAATATGGGATAAAATTTTATACTTATATTTAAACATTGAGTCTCCAAATGGGTCAAGAACTTCGTTGTTGTCGTTTAGTATTTTAGAGAGTCGTGAAATCGGTGAGTTTCTACCTAACACTGTTCTACGAAGAGGTCCTACGAGAGGAGTAATCGATTTGCGTGGATACCGAAAGGGGACATTAAACCTAAATTTGGATAATAGTTCTGGATTATCGCTTGTGCTGTTAAGAGATTTGTGTAAATACATTAAATCCAACTTGTCGTTGTACGAACTAGGTTCTTTAGCCTTACAATGAACGAATGCCAGATGATAAAGAAACCGTTTTTGTACCCTCTCCATTCGTAAACAGTGTGTCGCATAATGAGGTCTCCACACCACACTACTATACTCTAAAACACTTACTAAGCTATTATATAAATGTATTTTAGTATTAGAATTTCGGAATAATTTGCTGTTCCTAAGGACAAAACCTAGCATCCTTGAAGCTTTTGTGACCATATTGTCTATATGTGGAATAAAAGTCAACTTTTCATCGAATGTCACACCAAGATCTCTAATAGTGCTAATACGTTTTAATGGTAAATCTGAAATGAAGTACTGGGTATTTACTTCAATATGGTCACGAGTGAAAGTAATGAAATAACATTTTTCTGCGTTAAGTACCACTCCGTTTATCTTGCACCAATTGAACAAATTTATCACATCATTCTGTAGGTCTTTTACATCTTTAATGCTACTTATGGTTTTTTGAAGCGTAAGGTCATCAGCGAACATGTAAGGTGTAGAATGCTTGAAGCATTTTGGCAGGTCATTAATAAAGATATCAAACAACAAAGGCCCTAAGTGCGAGCCCTAAGGTACTCCAGATGTTATCTTAAATTTAGTGGATTCATGCCCATTTGCAACGACATAAAAGTATCTATTGGTCAAATATGACTCTAGCCAACACAATACTGATCCCACCAGACCATACGTGGACAACTTAAGAAGTAGGACTGAAGTAGGCACTAGGTCAAATGCTTTACTGAAATCTGAATAAATAACATCAATTCTTTTTCTTTTGTCAATAGAGTCAATTAGTGTCTCAGTATAATTTACCAAATTTGTCATAGTTGATCTACCTGTAATAAAATCATGTTGATAGTCACTAATAAAACTTTTAAACTGAGCATATATAGATGGATAAATCAAAGATTCAAACACTTTGCCAAACACTGAAAGAATGGATATGGGACGGTAATTCTCTACTTTTTCTTTATCACCAATTTTAAGAATTGGAACGACTTTTGCAACCTTCCACTTAGCTGGAAAAGATCCTGTTTTTAATGAAGTATTATAAATAATTTTAAGTGGTACTGCAAGAGATGATGCACAGTTCATTAAATAGATTGGGGGTATACCGTCAGGCCCTGCTCCCTTATATTGGTCTAATCCTTTTAATTTATTCAAAATGTCAAATTCGTTTAGTTGAATCTGTTGTAAGACAAAGCTGTTGTTATTGACATGATGCATATTAGTTAGTATGTCGTTGGTGTTGTATGGCACATTTGTATTAATGTCAAATATTGAAGAGAAGTGTGACCCAAAAGAATCGCAAATTTGTTTTCCACCAAAAATTTTAACATTATTAGTAGTCATCATTTTAGGAAAAGTATGATTCCTATTTTCTTTTTTAGTTTTGATAAAAGACCAAAAATATTTCAAGTTATTTTTAATACTATCTTCGGAACGTTCAATGTACTTATTGTAACTTTTTAAAGACAATTCACTACATCTCTTTTCAAGAATTTTCAGTGATATTTCGTCCATTGGATTTTTATATTTGTTGTATCTTAATCTGAGCCTTTCTTTCTCTTTAATTCTTTTTATAAGGATCCAAGGGGGATATTTTCGGGTATTTTTCTTAAAAACTACTTTAAGCTCAATTGAGGATCTGACAAGAGAATACAAAATTTCTACCATACCATTTACATCGTCGTGTTTTTTAAGTATTTCGGACCAATTTACGTCTTCTAAGAATTTGTTAATATCTTTAAAATTAGCTTTAGAGAAAATATATCTTGCATAGTGTGGGTTGAAATCTAAGACTTTCCTGTTGTCATTATCAAGACTAATGCAGATATCTAATGGTGGATGTAGCGGATCTCTACGACTATATATTAGCAGAAGCATTAACTGTTACATCAAAAATAGTATTATCGCAAAAGACGAGATCTAAAATTTTATTTTGTTGATTTTTTATGCGATTATGCTGTGAAAAACCCTTAATCTCGGAAAAATCTACAAGAGATTTAGCCAAAAAATGCATGTGATGGCCGTTTTTGGTATTTCCTACTAGCTCCCAGTCTATACAACTTAAATTAAAGTCTCCGACAACAAGAGCAGTATAACTCATAATTTCCGACACACGATTGAAATTGTCCATAAATTTATCCAAGACAGTCTTACTAATCGGTGGTTTATATATATAGTATAATATTAATATAGTATATATATAGATATATATATAGATAATATATATATATATATTATATATATATATATATATATATATATATATATATATATATAATAGCTTAGGTTAGATCGACATGGTAAGTGGTCTCGGCCCTGGAGAGTCTGCTTGCCGTCACTATTGCACAAAAGTGGTTCATAAAAGGGCCTCAGTCGACGATCAGGGCGATTGAACTTTAGTGATACTCCTTAAGCACCGTTCACCAACATTGAAGCCACAGTACGACAGTTAACCAAACATACTTATCACTTAAATACTTAATATCTACGAGTAAGAAGTTAAAAGAACCGCAAAATCCCACTTTCGAGAGCAACTTCCAAAAAAATTGTGTTATATTTTGTCAACAAAAAATAGTTCTGAACAATGAATATAATAGATATTTTATCAGCTACTTTAAAATCCTGACACTGTATAAGCAGGGCTAACTAACACTAACAGGCTATTTTTAAATTGAGAATATAATTTATTGGCCGTTGACAGACATACAAAGTGTCCTAAACAACCATCTGTGCTCTTATAACCAATCACCACAATGATATATATATATATATATATATATATATATATATATATATATATATATATATATATATATATATATATATATAACATATATGAGTGTGTACAAGTATACTTATTGGTTCTACATGAAGTAAAACAAAAATGATTGTTAATAAATTATTCTGTAATTAACCTAAAATCTTATTTAATTACTTAAGCAATCATTTAATTACTTAGCTTATCATCATAGTCTTAGTTAGTTAGTTACCTAGAACTATTAATTAAAAAATACTTATAATGGCTAGGTACTTACTTACGAATTTATATTAATATTATTAAAGTTAAAGAGATTAAATTAATCGCTTTAATCTAAAGGAACTACTGGTTCGATTTAATTAATTGTTTTTGTTTTTTTTTGTTGTGAGTTTAATGTTGTTAGCCCTATTGGCCTTGACAGCGATACCGGTTGGGGAGGGAAGAGGGTACTGTGTCCTTGAGAAGTAAGCAAGTACTATCGTGTCTGCGGGACTCGAGCCTCGGCTTGGGGCCGACGGGCGAGTTTGGGGAAAAAAGTTAATAACATCGCTAACTTTCGCGTAGTTTTGATTTTTTAAAACATCGAACGCTTCGCGATGATATTCTTTTTGTGTTTGATAATTCATTTATCAAGGAATCACCTCTCGCTATGACCAACTGTAGTTGTGTTACAATAAAAAGATATATATATATATATATATATATATATATATATATATATATATATATATATATATATATATATATATATATATATATATATATATACCATACCACGTTGAACACACCGGTTCTCGTCCGATCACCGAAGTTAAGCAACGTCGGGCGCGTTCAGTACTTGGATGGGTGACCGCCTGGGAACACCGCGTGGCGTTGGCATCTCAGAGGGTGTCTAAGCCAATTATCTGTCCGATATTTGGTTTCCGGCATACGGGTACGCGACCCCGGGACCTCGAGCCACCACTTTCATAACCCGATCCAATCCATGTAAGTGGTGTCCCTCCCCTATATTCCAAGTCTTTCTGCCTCTTATTCCCTGTCCTTTCTTGGTTTCTCCCAGTAATGGGTTTGGAGGTCAGATGGCAATCGCTCCACAAAAACCACTTCGCCACTCATATGGACCGATTGGTCTTAGTCGGAAGGCAGACCCTGGCAAAAGCCGGGACTAATGCCAGGAAGAAGAAGAAGATATATATATATATATATATATATATTATATATATATATACTATATATATATATATATATATATATATATATATTATATATATATATATATATATATAGTATATATATATATATATATATATATATATATATATATATATATATATATATGAGTGTGTACAAGTATACTTATTGGTTCTACATGAAGATATTACATTATTATTAAGTATAATTTTATTTTCGTAAAATTAAAACAAAAATTATTGTTAATAAATTATTCTGTAATTAACCTAAATTCTTATTTAATTACTTAAGCAATCATTTAATTACTTAAACATTAAATGTAATTAGCTTATCATCATAGTCTTAGTTAGTTAGTTACCTAGAACTATTAATTAAAAATAATGTTATATATATATATATATATATATATATATATATATATAATATATATATATATATATATATATATATATATATAATATATATATATATATATATATATATATATATATATATATGAGTGTGTACAAGTATACTTATTGGTTCTACATGAAGATATTATATATTATTAAGTATAATTTTATTTTCGCAAAATTAAAACAAAAATTATTGTTAACAAATGATTTTGTAATTAAACTAAATTCTTATTTAATTACTTAAGCAATCATTTAATTACCTAAACATTAAATGTAATTAGCTTATCATCATAGTCTTGATTAGTTAGTTACCTAGAACTATTAATTTAAAAAAAAATGTTATATATATATAAATTACTAATTACATTTAATGTTTAAGTAATTAAATGATTGCTTAAGTAATTAAGTAAGAATTTAGTTTAATTACAGAATCATTTATTAACAATAATTTTTGTTTTTATTTTACGAAAATAAAATTATACTTAATAATAATGTAATATCTTCATGTAGAACCAATAAGTATACTTGTACACACTCATATATGAATTATTTATATATATATATATATATATATATATATATATATATATATATATATATATATATATATTATATATATATATATATATATATATATATATATATATATATATATATATATATATATATATATATATATATATATATATATATATATATATATATATATATATATATATATATATATATTTATATATATATATATATATATATCTTTTTATTGTAACACAACTACAGTTGGTCATAGCGAGAGGTGATTCCTTGATAAATGAATTATCAAACACAAAAAGAATATCATCGCAAGGCGTTCGATGTTTTAAAAAATCAAAACTACGCGAGAGTTAGCGATGTTATTAACTTTTTTCCCCAACCTCGCCCGTCGGCCCCAAGCCGAGGCTCGAGTCCCGCAGACACGATAGTGCCAATAGGGCTAAAAACATTAAAATCACAACAAAAAAAACCAAAATAATTAATTAAATCGAACCAGTAGTTCCTTTAGATTAAAGCGATTAATTTAATCTCTTTAATTTTAATAATATTAATATAAATTCGTAAGTACCTAGCCATTATAAGTAAGTATCTAGTGATACCTAATGGAAACAAAAACAATGTATGTGATGTCTTACTTACTTGTGATTTTTTTAAGCATACTTCGTAACGTTAGGTATTTTATAGATGCCTGCAACATTATACATTACCAGCTTTATTGGCTTACTTTGCTTTCTCGTTATCTCTGGAGTTTAATACAATGTAAGATGTTTTTGATTTTCAACTTTTAAATGACATCACAAAGTGGGTGGGTCACTCAAATGTATATTTGATATTTGATAATAGAACTGTCGTGTACCAACTAGTCTAAAACATAACGATAATATCTTTTAATAATAATATCATAATAAATTCACACGAACTAAATACAAATTTATTGTACTTGTAAATGAAAAATAAACAATTCAGGCCAACTTTGATTATCTATAAAAATACGATATAGTATATGTTAAAACATTAAGTTTACTTCATTTTGTTATTGACATGCTTTAAAATGAATAAAATTCAAACAAAAAGGAATATAGAATTTTAATTGTATGTACGTAAAAGTTTTATTTTGTTGTCATTACCCTTCAGTCAGTTGCGCGGCTCGTTGTAGACATGTCTTGTATTGAGTTTAGTGTGAACGGGGAAAAGTGCTCAGGTAGGTATCGTTACTTATATATTATATACCATTAATTCGGTTATTTCATTTAAAATTAAGGGTAGCCATAGGGGACCTAGTGTTGAGACACTCCGTTCCTCACTCTCCGCCCAATTTTTGAGAGATTGCTCGTTGAGTGAGGGTAGTCAGAGTCTTCCTCTCGTTTTGTCTTCTTGCCAAAGCGAGGTGAACAAAATTCATTCCTCCTCAAGGGATCGAATACACAACCGTAGCGTTAACAGCTGCACCCCTGCGCCATGACGGACGTATTTTCGATTATAATCTAATAATACAAAAATTTTAAAATTATAATCATACATTTTTTCATTTTAATCTAATATTACAATTATATTTAAGTATTTTAATTAAGTATTTTCCTTAAAGTGAGGCAACATTATTTTCATGTATCATAATGTAAGTTAAAATAAAAATTAGGTATAATTAATAATCATTATTTCAAGTTTTTACTTTTTAACAATCTTTTTAACACATACCTACTATAATTGGTGAGTTCCTATATGAAATTGTTTTAGACTTCCCGGAGGTACATAATTATGTGTAACATGTATTTTACATACATATGTATTATTAACTTATTATTTTTCACGTTTTGAATTTTTAAATAAATATTTTAATTTTACGGAGAGTGTATAAAATTCTATTACAGTAAAAATACTAGTAATATTATTCTTTGTTATCTATTTGTTTTCGAAATTTGTTTATATGATGCCGTCCGACTATGTATCGGTCAAATATATGTATGCCAGATGTTTTGTCTAATCAGACTAGAAAAGTTATGTACATACTTGTCATTTTGTCATTCACATGGAAAAAATATTTTTGAGTTGGATAGTCCGTTTACGTAGAAGGTACTAAAATCTTGTGAACGAATGAGAACGAAAATTAGTGTGTAATATACAGTTTAATAAATACAAAAAAAATTTCGTTCTTATTATTCATGTTAAGCATTTAGATATAACAAGTAGGGTCTACTTTCAGAGTTAATACGCGTCTAGTACTAACATAGACACGCTCACAGCGCTGTAAATATTTCATTTAATTTACATATATAAGAAATTTCCGTCGCCGTGTGGCATATTGTATCCTCGGATACAACTAGCACTAAAACAAGATTTCCAGAAATTCCAACGGAATCAAGAAAAATGAAAATTTATGTCTTATATTCCACGCAAATGAATTCCGCTATAACACAAAAACCGATAACTCCGTAAACTAAAGGTATGACGATACATGTTTTCGCTGCTATTAAGTTGATTTAAGTGTAATATACACAATATCCTTCGACCAGTGAACGTAGCAAAAATCGTGATTTTTTTTATTTGTTTACATGCAAACGCCGTAATAGGTTAATAATGACAGACATTATCCGTTGTTTCGGTATTATTATTATAATGATACACTTGTCTCGAACAGATTTATCAGATTTAAATTATTTGAATAATAATTGTAAATTAAATAATGTTTCTAAATATTTTGAAAATAGCGGCATTTGAATTAGTGATCATTTTGTGTAACATTTGAGCCGCTTTATATGTATTTATGGCCGATATTGGATTGACATCGGACTCGGAATGACGATCTTCTAATCTCCATGCCAATTGCCAAGCAATGTCAACTTTTGTTCGACGATGGGTTGCAGGGTCCAATCCGATCTATGCCCTCTCGATAGTTTCGTTTTACTACGTATTTAAACATAAAACCGTGAAATGAAGCACGAACATACCGTAATTTCAGAGTCGCGTTAGTATTGTGTTATTGTTATTAATATGCAAATTCGAAAATTTATTCGTCATACGGTCACGGAGTAAATCATTTCAAAGGACAAACAATTTTACCTTATATTAGAATAATATAGGAGATTTTTCTGTTTCCTTTTTTTGTAATATAGCCCTTACCACGTAGTATGTATATAGAAAGGAGATTAATATTTTTTTTTTGTATAGTAATTAAAAAAATATTCACATAATAATTAAACACTACAACTGTTTTATGTTACATACAAAACTAGTGTCATTAAAATTGATTGTGCCTCATAGATATTTTTAAGTTTTTGTTTATGATTTCTTCTTTAGCCGAAAAGAATTTACTCTTAATTCTTATCATGTATATGAGCAATACAGATAAAAATAAAAGTCATATGTCACGATTACGACTTTTTTGTAAATCTATGTTTATATGTAGGGTAAGAAACTTATTATTTTATAAAACATTAAATACTAAAGAAATATAACTTTTAAGCTATGTTTAAAACTCACTGTTACACTCACTCAAATATCCTCTATTATGTTACATTTTATGAACTATGATAAAAAAAATTAAAAGTTCTTTTTTATAATACAAAAGTTGTAATTTGTAATAAAATATAAGAATAAAGATCAAATTTAGCGTTAAATTGTGAATTACAGTTTAAATTATAATAGAATTATCTATCAAGTAGATTTCGCTTGCCTTAAAATGAATGTCTTTGTAAAAGCAATAGTTTTCCACTTTATTTATAAATCGAGACAGTTTCTCCTAGTAGAATAAAAAAAATACATACTTAACACTTTCGAGAGCACATCGAACCATAGAATTACGTCCAGACGTTAAGTGAACTGGCGGTAATACACTTATTTATAAAACTTTAACAATATTACATTATTTTTCAGTAAATGCCACAATCCACCGTAATACAACGCTGTATGCGTATCTGAGATATCACTTGGGGCTCCCTGGCACAAAGGCGATGTGCCGTCAGGGTGTATGTGGTGTTTGTATAGTTAATGTTACTGCTAAAAGACAAACTACTGGCGCTGTAGAGCTATTTAGTGTTAATTCAGTAAGTATTAAGTTTTTATTGTTACTACTCTATCATTATTATTAATACATTAAAAAAAGATTATTTTTGTAGTCATATAATCAGACGATTTTTTTTTCCCAAAATGATTTTGCCTATAAACAAAGTGAGTTTAACAGGTCGATGTAGTTGGCAAACTAGCCCAGATCCTGTCGGAAAATTATCATAATGTTTATATAATTTAAATATACATATTTTTTTAGTGCCTAGTGCTTATATTCTCTTGCCATGAATGGGAGATCACAACTGTGGAGGGTGTTGGAAGTCGAGGAAGTGGGTACAGTGAGATACAAAAACGAATAGCTGCTTATAATGGCACCCAGTGTGGATATTGCACGCCGGGATGGGTTATGTCGTTAAATAGGTTAGTACAATTCATTATTCTAGTTTAGGAATATATCTACCGTGGCCAAACCGTGCAGCTAGGTAGAAATATTTTCGAGGTTGAAGCTCGCAGAAGAATACAGCTGAGTCGGGCTGCAACTTCGTGTTATCTTTTCGTCACTGATACCGCAAAGCCTGGAGTGGAAGGTCCTTAACGAGTACTGCTTACCAGTATACCAGTAATACGGAGCTGAGGTGTGGACACTGACAGTGCGACTGGTCACCAGTTTAAAGTGATTCAGCGCGCTTGGAGTATGAAGTGACTTGGAGTATGAAGGGACTATGACTCTATGAAGGATCGGATCTGAAACGAGATAATCGACATAGCACATAGCATTAACAAGCTGAAATGGCATTGGGGTAGTGACATTTGTCTCAGTACGTCATTACTGCTGGAGGACTTTACCGCTGAGGTAAAAGAATTCTAGAATGGAGACCGCTAGAGACTAGCTAAGTCCTAAAGTGGCTGACATTGGTTGAATGCGAAGCGAATGATGACGCAACAAATTGATGTTTCACAATTTTTTTATCGCATATACAAGGGTAGATAGAGGGAAAGACGCTATTTTCAAGACATTACGTGTTGAATGGCAGAACTTAACGCCGCACTTTGTCTTGGTACCAGTATTTTATCTATTACAGCATAGCGGGACAGTGCCGTGTATAGGCGATGGTTGCGGGCTTGATTTGACTTGGAGGAATGAATTATCTAATTTCCCCGCTCTGGTAAGACATTAAGGCTAGATTCTCTCTCTCTTTGTGAACGCCCCTAGCATGCATCACATATATATTTTGCCGTGGATACGATTCTTAATGTTACATAACCTCTTCTTTTGCCGCAGCATGTTAAAGCAGATTTATGTAGACAAATAAATTTCTTCATTTTTTACAAGAAATAGAATTGATGTAATTGAAATTTTATACAGTATACTTAAAATTGATATTAAAATCGCTCTTTTAGAGTCTCTGTTGAGTTTCTTACCGGATCTTCTCAGTAGAACTGCCTTCTGAATGGGAGTATGGTGGTAGCGACAAGTTCATTCGACGATACGAGTGCTTGAACAAATTTATTTAAATGAAGAATATTCTGAATTAGAGTTTAATATCATTTACTAAAATTACTTTATTGTGCTTAAATATTTATTTAGCGATCGTTACATTTATTTTAGGAGTTTAGTATTTGAATTACTTAAATAATTATTCGAAAAAGGTTTTATTCGTAATAATTCGTAATATTCATAACTAAATTGCTCACGAATAATGTATTCGTTATTCTGAAATTATTAGTTAGTAACTCCAAGAAATCCTTTTTTTAAATAAGTTTATACATACTAATTATATCACGACCTATCATATCTAATCTGGAACATCACCATCATTCATATTTTCATGAAATCGGTCAGCCATTACGACCTATAAAGTCGTTATTTATTTAGATGTTAAAAACATAGAAGAATATTATAAATAAAATATTTTATATTCTCTAAATGTAATTAATGTTTATAATTTTGTTTAAACAGCTTTTCAAAGTAAATAATAATGAGCGTTAGAAAAACTACGTACGTACAAGTGACGCAATATATTTGATTAGGTGGAAAACTGTTTAGTACTTTTGTTAGAAATTTTTGAAAAAAATTGCAGGAAACATTTATATAATTCTAGAATTTAGTTTAATTTTAATTTCTATTTTACCGTGGTGGCAAAATAGAAATTAAAACTCATTCATTCATTCAAATCGTGGGTTCGGTTCCCAGTCGCGGGAATCCTCGTACGCATATTCATAAATATCAAAATACAATGAACACTAGGTTCATGTCGACCCTATTTGAATAATATATCTTTTTTGAAAATCATACTTGCCAGAAACGGAGAGGTTTAATCTAAACGAACTCCTTTAAACATTGACAAGTTGTAACATAAGTTAGGTATACATCGGCATTGTATACTAAAAACAAAGTTAAGTGAAAGGTGCTTAAAATAAAAGCATAAGCGACAGAGTATATTCGGCGTTACGAAATAAATCATTTAAATCAGTCGCCTGGCTGGATTTGGAACATGGCTAACATGTTACGTAATTTTTTTTCATTTAGTATTTTACTAATTGTGTAAATAATAATAAACACCAGTTTTGAGTAGATAAGCGAGTCAGACTCGCTTATCTATACTGTCTTATTTCTTGCCAAAATTGATTATTCAGGGTCAACCAGAAATACATTACATATTTTAATTACGGTGCTAGCGTCAAAATATGTTGCATAATCGGAGCATTAACGACCATATTTATTGATTGCTCTTATATTATGATTGCTCTTATATTGCTGGACTTAGAAATATGATTTGTATGCATTACATATTAACTGCAGCTTGATTAACTAATATACAAATAGGTGGACAAACGGTTTAAAACCAATTAAAATTTTTCATATTTCGTACTATGGTAGTAGTTTAATATTCCTTTAGCTTTTATAATATATTATTTGCAAACAACTTAGGTTATGCTTGGTGCCAAGTAATGTCTAAGGTATTTCGCTGATTCTCGTGATCTACTGCTATGCTGTATGAAAAAACAGAATGTCCGAAATATGAACAATTTGTCCATTCAGACTCAAATAAAAATCACGCACTTTTTGAAAAATTAATAAATTTAGAATATGTTTTTGAAATTAATTTTTCAGTCTCCTTCCAAAAAAGCTGACAAAAGTTGAACTAGAGAATTCATTTGGCAGTAACACCTGTAGATGCACTGGATACAGGCCCATATTAGATACAATAAAATCTTTCGCTATTGATGCGAACCCATCATACGTGCATGATATAGAAGAAATTACAACTTGTCTTAAAAATAAGAGTAAAATATGCGACCGGCGTTGTTCTGTAAGCAGCGATTGGAGTGTTATAAGTGATGAGAAAAGTGAAAACGATATTATTTCGATTATTTCGAAGTTCGGAAAGGCGGTCTTCGTTAAGGTATTTGCTGAAGACCAGATTTTCGATACTATGAAAACTTATGGCACTGATTCGTATATGCTTATAGATGGGAATACTGGTAAAGGTAAGATTTAGATTTCCAATCACTAAATTGAAGTTATAGAAGTGGGGTTATAAATGTAGACTGAAAATCAGAATTCCATTCGGAGGAATACTTGGGTCTGTTAAACCTATAAATATACATATACGGTATTTCTCCGGTTTGTTTGGATAAAATGCAACGGATAAGGCCAATTTTCGCATATATTATATCTATAAGAGGCGAAATTTAAATAAAACACAGTGATTTGACGCTAGGCCACTTTGTCTAAAAGTCACAAGTCAAAAAATTATTAAGTCCAAGAACTACTTTTATTAATAATTTATAATTATGTTAATTTCAATTTTCTTTTACTTTTCAGCGATTATAAAAAATTTCGAGTACCCTTCTATCTTGATAGACATTAGCGATGTGGGGACGTTAAAACATTATTATTTCGATCAAAATCTTGTTCTCGGTGCAAACATATCTATACAAGATTGTATGGATATATTTAAAACAATATCTTTAAACTCTGGTGATTTTTCATATTTAGAGGAGTTTTATAAACATATGGACTTAGTTGCTCAAATTCCAGTAAGAAAGGTAAAGTATAAGGTCATATTTTAAATTAATTTAAATTTAAATTAATAATCAATGAAAATTATAATTATGTAAAAGATAAGTTAAATTATATTTGTCAATAACAATGATAAATATTTCTCGTAGTTTTAAGGGGCAAGGTGTTAAATAAAAAGAATAGAAATTCGCTTTCTTAATACTCACAGTCTAAAGCTTACATTAATTTGTATGACAGTTGTGGTGCGATCACCGCGCGAGGGATTTGTTTTTTTTTTATTTTCTCGATATTCCAATATTTTTCGACAGTGATGTTTTTGTTTCCAGCTCGGCTCATTAGCTGGCAACTTGATGTTAAAGCATATGATCCCTTCTTATCAATCCGATATCTTCGTTCTCTTCGAATCAGTTGGAGCCATGATCAATATACGTAAGTTACTTTTACATAATAACATCTTATATCTATTTTTTTTTTAATAAAAATAGAAAAAGTACGCATACACCTACAAATTGTTTTAGCTCATTAATTTTTATATAAATACAAGAGAATATTTTTATAGGTAACGGCAAGGGTGATACAACAAAATTAACATTACCTAATTTTTTGAAATATGATATGAAAGGAAAATTGATAATAAGCTTTGAACTTCCGCCGCAAGGGTGTAATTATATCTTCAGAAGTTATAAGGTATATTTCTAATTACATTTATTATATACGTTTCATATATTTATTTCAACAAATCTCCAATAGCGTGACAAGTTTTGTATAGGTACTATGGGTGTTCAAGGCGTGAGAAACGTCCTCCTCGTTTCCCTTCTAAGGTTAAATTAATTATCATATCATATCAGGGTGCGCCAGACATCCCGGTCCTCCGCCTTCCGCATCCAGTCAGAGCCAGCTACCTTTTTTAGGTCGTCGGTCCATCGAGCTGGAGGGCGCCCTACACCTCGTTTGCCAATTCGCGGTCTCCACTCTAGAACTCGTTTGCTCCAACGGCCATCGGTTCTTCGACAGATGTGTCCAGCCCACTGCTACTTCAGCGTACTTATCCTGCGAGCGATGTCAGTAACTCTGGTTTGTTTTCCGGATAACCTCGTTTCGGATTTTATCCTTTAAAGAGACTCCGAGCATAGCTCGCTCCATAGCACGTTGGGCCACTTTAAATTTGTGGACTAGACCGACTGTTAGTGTCCACGTTTCGGCACCGTAAGTCATGACAGGTAGGACGCACTGGTTGAAAACTTTCGTCTTCAGCCATTGTGGTATAGGTGACGTGAAGATCTGACTGCAGCTTGCCAAACGCTGCCCAACCTAACTGTATTCTTCGATCAGCTTCTCTCTTGCAATTGTTCTTACCAAGCTGAATAGTTTGCCCTAGGTAGATATATTCACTAACAGCTTCGAGAGAGGAGCCGTCTACGTATATCGGGCCCGGCATGACGTGATTGTTGAACATGACCTGATGATGAATGAACATGAATGATGACTTGCTCAAGTTCATACCGAGACCGATACGCCGCGAAGATTCACCCAGGTTATTTCAACATCTCGGCTAGCTGTTCCAGGGACTCTGCCATGATGATAATATCGTCAGCGAATCTGAGGTGCGTTATGTACTCGCCGTGTATATTGACTCCAAAGCCGGTCCAATCCAGGGTTTTGAAGACATCTTCCAATGCATTGGTGAACAGTTTTGGGGATATAACATCCCCCTGCCTTACTCCCCTGCGAAGTCCAGAACTGCCCAGGATTCAATTGAGGCGAAGGCTTTTTCGTAGTTCACAAAAGCCAAACACAGCGGTCGATTGTATTCCTCTGTTTTCTGTATAATCTGTCGAACAGTATGGATGTGGTCTACGGTGCTGTAGCCTGATCGAAAACCGGCTTGTTCTGGCGGCTGGAACTCATCAAGTCTTC
Organism: Dione juno; assembly: GCA_037127375.1. Taxonomy (NCBI): domain Eukaryota; kingdom Metazoa; phylum Arthropoda; class Insecta; order Lepidoptera; family Nymphalidae; genus Dione; species Dione juno. The sequence continues at coordinate 5,810 of JAXRJS010000178.1, read as the reverse complement.
TGGCGAGGCGGTTCGTCAGAACTCTGGAGAACAGTTTGTACACGTGGCTCAATAGTGAGATCGGTCGTAGTTCTTCAATAGAGTTCGATCTCCCTTCTTGAAGAACAGTACCACGTCACTCTTGCTCCACGATTCCGGGGTCTTCCCATGTTGGATGACGGAATTAAACAGATTTGCTAGCTCTTTTAGTACTGGTTTTCCGCCTGCTTTAATCAGTTCTGTAGTAATTCCATCACTACCCGGAGCTTTGTTGTTTTTAATAGGGTCGGAGGGTTTCCGTGATTTCGACGAATACAATTGCTCGTAAAAGTTCTCAACTTCCTCGAGTATCTCAAGCCTAGAGGTAACGATTCTACCATCCGCTTTTTTGAGTTTCGTCAGATGAGGCTTTGCTAACTTGCTAGCGAAAACTTTCGATCCCCGATTCTGCATGACCGCATCCTGAATGGCGCGTGTATTTGAGCGACGGAAATCGCGTCGCGTTAGCTTTTTAATGGTTAGGTTTAATGCCTTCATCTCCGTTGAAGACGGTGGTGGTAGTTCTCTTCTCTTCCTCTTTAACTCAAGAGTCTCAGCTGATAGTTTTGGCGCATTATCTCATCGCTTCGCAGGAAAATATTTAGGCGAAACATCATGCAGCGATTCAACCAAGTCATCGGCTCTCTGGTCGATATTAACGGTGGTTTCCAGTGCGTCAAATCAATTTTGAAATTCAATCTGGAACATTTCAGAGTTACTAGTAACTTGAAACGTCGTAGGTCGAAGAGTAGACCTTATCATTCGTGTCCTCTCAGCTTTCAGATTGATATTTAAGGTACCTCGTATAAGTCGGTGATCACTCCCGGTATTGAACCCATTGATCACTGAGATATCGCTAAATATGTGCCGTTTATTTGATAAGATAAAGTCTATCTCGTTTCTCGTTACATTGTCGGGGCTACGCCAGGGCCATCTCCTTTGGGGCTTCTTTTGAAAGAATGAGTTCATTAAAAAAGTTACGATACGTTCTACGAACAAGATAACTCCTAATAAAATTATATTCTCATGTTTACCGAGTTTCTTTTTTAACATTAACTTTCTTAGGTAATGCCGAGAAGTCAGAACGCATTAGCAATTGTAAATGCTGCATTTAATATAAAAATGAATTTAAGTACCAGTGTCATAGAAAAAGCTTCAATAGTGTACGGTAATATATCTGCAAATTTCATACACGCAACTAAAACAGAGAGCTATTTGAAAAGGAAAAATGTGTTCAACAACCAAGTTTTGCAAGGCGCTATACAAGTGTTGAGTAAAGAATTATTTCCAAAAGACGAACCGCCGAAACCTTCCCCGGAAACGAGAAAGAAATTGGCAATCGATTTGTTTTATAAGGTATTTTTTCCTCCCATGACTTCAAAGTAGAAATGACACAAGTCACTATCTCACTGCCATTATTAATATTAATTATAATAAATGGTAATTTTTATAATTGCTTATTTTTATTATTGCTACTTTATTACACATTCGGAAATTAAAAAAAAATTAAGAAGTCAACAAAATTCGACGTTCTTATTTACATTTTCATTTTTTACAGTTCGTCCTAAGTATGTGCCCAGCAAACATCATCTCTCACCGATATAAGTCCGGCGGAGTCTCGAACCCACGGCCCGTATCTAGTGGCTATCAAGACTATCAATCAGATCCCTCATTATTTCCATTGAACCAACCTTTAGAAAAGCTAGAAGCTATTATACAGAGTTCAGGAGAAGCGCAATATGCGAATGATATTCCACCATTCCCGAATCAAGTGTTTGCAGCGTTCGTCCTTTCTAAAGTACATGCTGGTTCCGTAGATTTTGTTGACAAGGAAGATATTTTGGTGCGTAATATTGATTTAATATTTAATATTATTAGAACTATACATGAATCTAAACTATGTTTTATATACAAGAAAAAATATAAAAATCAATTTTTAATGTATTTTTGGCATGGCTTGGGCAATATTTTTTTTTTCAGAAAATAGAAGGTGTTTGGGACGTATACACAGCTAAAGACATACCTGGTGTAAACTCATTCACATATCCAGGATTCCAATTAGAGTTGGAAGATGAAGAAATATTGGCAGATAAAAATATTAAATACTTCGGACAACCTGTAGCTATAGTTGTTGCTTGTACCGAAGATTTAGCAATTAGAGCCGCACAATTAGTTAAAGTTACATATAAGGATGTGCCAAATACACCACCAGTATTGACTATAAATGATGCAAAAAAAGATAGTAAGAGATTATTTACTGGGCCCACTGTAGAACCTAAGGGAAGAGGTAATAATGTAAAGAAAGTAGTTAAGGGTGTATATGAAATTAAAGCTCAGTATCATTACTATATGGAGACCTTGTCCTGCGTGGTGGTGCCAGTGGATAAGGGATTGGAAGTGTTTGATTCGACACAGTGGATGGACTTGACTCAAGCTGCGATAGCTCGGAGCTTAAACATTTCAGAAAGCTTGTAAGTATGATTTATATATTTTGTTAAAAAATTAAAGGTGTTTAAGACATATAAGAAAATATACATAAACTGGAATATATTTTTCATATAATATAATTTTGGTTACAAATAACCTTACTATTTAACAGAGTAACCGTAATAGTACGTCGTCTGGGCGGTGGTTTCGGAGGCAAGCTGAGCCGCGGCGTACAAGTGGCGTGTGGTGCAGCTCTCGTCGTCAACAAGATGGACGTACCCTGTCGTTTTGTATTGCCAATGCAGACTAATCTCACTATAGCTGGTCGTAGATTACCTTGCCAATGTGAATATGAGGTAATATAAAACATATATTTAAAAATATAATTGTTTCTTATTCTTTGAGTCGTCAGAAATAAATTTTATTCTTTCCTAAGACATACTCATATATATATATATATATATATATATATATATATATATATATATATATGATATATATATATATATATATATATATATATATATATATATATATATATATATATAGATATATATATATATATATATATATATATATATATATATATATATAATATATACTATATATATATATATATATATATATATATATATATATATATATATATATATAATATATATATATATATATATATATATATATATATATATAATATATATATATATATATATATATATATATATTATATATATATATATATATATATATATATATATATATATATATATATATATATATATTGTGTGTGTATGTGTATACATATATGTAATATTTAATTCGGTTGTGTTTTGAATACCATACGACTAAATTCTAAAATATCTGAAATTAGATTTTTATTTCATTTACCTCTGTAATTAATTTACTTTCATCAAAATAAAAATTATATTTCAAACTAGGTAGGAGTAGATGATGATGGTAAAATTCAATATTTGAATGCAGTAATAACTGAAGACGACGGCTTTTCCCATAACGAAAACATATTGGATTACACTGCTGAGGGTTTTTCTAATTGCTACAACAAAGATTATTTTAATCTGAAAACATTTTCTGTGGTAACCGACACACCCTCTAACACTTTTGCTAGGGCTCCTGGTAAGTTCTTTAACCCTATAAATATAAAAAATAACATATTAAGGACTTGTATATGACTTAACAATTTCTACTAATTTTATATGAAACTCTTTTACCTGATTAATGGCATATATTTTGGTAGTGTTTTGGAAAGCAATCCTAAATTACGAATGCTATGCAGTAGTCCGTGGTTCAGGTAGACTGAACCAGGTACTCTCTTGATTTTATTATCTTAATATGTGATAAAAATAGAAAAGAAACGTAATATTATCATTTACATTTTCTAACTCAATGTTTAATAGATATACTAAAGGTAATACTTATTTAATTTGATATTATTTAATAATTTGGTAATTTATATCCATTAGGTACAATGGAAGGCATTTCATGTATAGAAAATATAATGGAACATATAGCTGTCGCTGTAGAAAAAGATCCTACTGAGGTTCGTCTAGCTAACATGAGAACTGAAGATAACGATTTACCTTCACTCATTGAAAATCTAAAAACTAAAGCTGATTACGATCAGAGGGTGAAAGGCATTGAAAACTTTAATAAAAACCATAGATGGTATAAAAGAGCTATTAAGATCAATGTAATGTTGTTCCCTGTAATATTCTATGGGAATTACACAGCCTTCGTGTCCATATATCGAGGTGATGGCACCGTCACTGTTACTACTGGTGGTATTGAAATGGGTCAAGGTGTTAATACGAAGGCTGCCCAAGTTTGTGCCTACGAATTGGGCATTCCTGTAGATAAAGTTTCTATACTACCAAGTTATTCATTCGTGGCAGCTAATAATGTGTTTTCAGGATCAAGTATAGTAAGCGAGAGTGTGTGCTACTCTATTATTCGAGCTTGTAATATACTTAAGGACAGATTAAAGCCTATAAAAGACAAGTTGAATAATCCAACTTGGGTCGAATTGATCAAGAAAGCTGGAGAGGAGGAAATAGATTTGACTGCCAGTTATATGATGAATGAGAAAGAACCGGATCTTTCAGGGTATAGCGCATTTGCGGTTACTATTTTGGAAGTAGAGCTCAATTGCTTAACGGGAAGATTTGAATTAATTCGTGTAGATATACTGGAGGATGCAGGATTGAGTGCCAATCCTAAATTGGATATTGGGCAGGTATTATGATATGAATAAACATATGACTTGCATTTCATGTCTATAAGACAGTTAAAATGTATTAAATTATTAAACTTGTATTTTCATTTTATTAATCGTGAATTATAAAAATATTTGTAAGGAAAATTGTTACTAGATTAATGTCAATCCTCAAATCGGTAAATATATACAATTTATATAGTTTTACCATTTTTTAGGTAGAAGGAGCGTACATCCAAGGCACTAGTTACTTTACATATGAAGATTTCAAATACAGTAATCAAGGGGAGCTCCTGAACAACGACGCGCTCAGCTATGAAGTATATCTCGCTAAGGACATTCCTATAGATTTCAGAGTATATTTGCGGTATAATTCCAAAAATCCAAAAGGCGTTTTAGGAGCTAAAGGTATGAAATTAATGTTCCTCTAAAATCATATTTACTAGACTATTATAGATATTCGGTTTTGACTTGACAATTTGCTAGCAACACCTAATTTTTCTATAGTACAGTGATTTCTTTTGTTAACAATATTAGCGAAGTGTGTGTTTCAATTTTTAATAGTAAGTACTTTTGAATTAAGGTTTGCAATCTAGGTACTATGCCCATTTTGTTAGAGGATAAATAGACAGTGAGACATAAAAATAATTAGAATAGCTTTAACACGACATCTAAAGCTATGTATTTCTTAAATTGGATGTTAAATAAACTTTTTTTTATTAAATATTAACTATTAAAGTTAGTAATCATTACAAAACGTATTATTAATAATAAGTATTACTTGCAGCTGCAGGCGAGATGGGCATTTGTTCATCTCATGGCATTCTGTATGCGCTGCGGGATTGCATCATGGAGTCGCGGAAGGATTCCGGATACGACCCCAACGAATGGATCAATATTGGTAAATTTACAATTAAAATAGATATATTACATTATACAAAAGATACATACATACATATATTTACGCTTTGTCACTAGCGGGGTCCACTGTCATTTTTTTTATGGGTTTATTACAAGATTACAGAGAAACTGCATACTTAGCATTCCATGCATTTATCGTGCGGGGTGCTGGATCCATCGTGTTATAGGGCTTAAAATTTTATATTCTCAGTAAAAAAGACTTCGCCTTTTTATT
>JAXRJS010000177.1:0-22500 GCA_037127375.1 Dione juno | reverse complement strand
TTTTTTTAGAAGTATTAACACAATTTAGGTTTGTTTTAATTATATTTTTAACATTTATACTAGACATCCAAGTGCTTAAACTAAACATATCCAAAATAGTTGAGGAGCTAATATGTTCATCTTTTATATTTAAATAAATGCAAGGTAAAATTGGTTTCTTTTTCTTAATCCAATAACTTTTATTGCATAACAAATTAAGATGTGAAATGTTTTGTATGGTTTCACCCTTATTCAGCGATTGTCACTTTAAACAATATTTAATAGTTAAATAGCGTCTTCCTACAAAAAGTGGTGGAATACACAGGTCGCTTTCCATAACGTGTATTGGCGTAGATCTTATATATCCCCCAATAACTCTCATGGCTAAATTTTGTATTCTGTCTAACTTATTTAGATGAGTAATGGCACTATTGTCATATAGAAAAGAACAATAGTCTATCCTACTTCTCACTAATGCTAAATATATTTTACGCAAGTGATGGGGATGCACTCCCCACCCTGGACGAGCCAAAATTTTAAGTAATTTAATCGAATGACCCGCTTTTGTACAGGTGATATCAATATGTTTGCCCCAACGTAATGATCTATCGAGCCATAAACCTAAATATCTTATATTGTCTACCACTACTAAACTTGAACCATTAATTAAAACATTTATATTTTGTCGCCTGAAGCCTCTGCTAAAAATACATAACTTAGATTTTGTGCACGATATTTCAAGCCCTAATCTATTTAACAAACTTAACTTAACAAAAACAAACAACACAAAGTCGTCCGCATATTGACTAATATAAACTGTACTTGTCCATCTCTCGTAAAACAAAGACTTTGTTTCACATTTAATTTAAAGACGTCTTTCAGTTAAGAAGGACCAAATATATTGACAAATTAATGAACCAGCATTCAAATTATCTAACCTAGTGACAACAGTTTCGGGTAATATATTGTTATATGCCTCTTTTATGTCAATAAAACAAGCCACTGTTTGTACATTGCTTGTAAAACCTATTTGAATGCTAGTTATTAACCGAGTTAAATTATCCAAACATGACTGACCTCTTCTAAAGCCTGTCGTATGTGGAGAAAAGCCGTGATTTCTTTCCAAAAACCAATTTAACCTGCGCTTAATTATATTATGTAAAGTTTTAACAACACACGACATTAAAGAAATAGGTGTTGTTAATTTATCTTCCCCTAGCTTAGGAATACCAATTACTTCCACTATTCTCCATTGATACGGAATAAAACCTGACTTAAATACTAGATTTAATATGTCTAATAAATACAGTTTTGCACTATACGGTAAGTTATATAACATTAACTAAGACAGATTATCGTGTCCGGGAGCACTCTATTTTGTTTCATCAAAATGTTGTCCAATTTACATAACGTAAAGTCTAGCTGTAAAGAATGATTCTTGAATAAAAATAAGGTTTGCTCACAGACACATAATCAGGTGACAAATTACGTAATAATTGTTGCTTTTTCTCACGCCCGCCCTTCATCCATTGCATTTTGCTCCACATGTCCGCTGTATTCATGTTTTCGTCTATAGAATTACAATATGAACGCCAATCGTTACAATCAGCTGCAACAATTAATTTTCTAGCTTCGGAAATTTTACATTCTAAGATACCTAAATTAACTGGTGTTGGATTACGTCTAAAATTTTTAAGCGCTAATCTTCTTTCCGCTACAATTTTAGAAAGGTTTTGATTCCAATAGCCTTTAGGTGTAAATTTCCGGCTGATATTATTACAAAATCTAGTTAACGGAATACTTTTTTCTGTTGCTAAACATATCGTTATTAGCCAATCATATCGTTTTTGTAAGTCACTTGTTTCAAGTGTAGGATTTTCAAAAATATTTGTTAAGACATTTTGGTATTCATTCCAGTTAGCCTTATTATAATTTCGTCTGTCAGTGAAATCTCTTCGTAATTAACAGCAATTTTAATTATCAAGTGATCGCTACCAAGGCTTTCATTAGTACCTCTCCAGTCCAAGCTGGAAGCTATATCGGTGGAACAAAAAGTAATATCTGGTGACGACTGTTGTAAAGATCCGTTAACCAATTTAATTCTGGTAGGACTGCCATTGTTAATTGAAATAAACCCATATTCAAGAGAACTATCGAATAGTTGATTTCCTCTAGTATCTATCATGTTAGACCAACAATTATGCTAACCATTAAAGTCTCCTGCAATAATCGTATTTTTCGAATATAAAGAAAATAGGTAATCCCACTCAAATTGGCATGTATTAATACTATAAAAAGGGCAGGGCTATAAAAAGAAATAACATTTTTCAAAATTTTACAATTCAAAATCTTTACGTGAACAACTTCTATATCACAATTGGGGACATTAATTGACCCTAACACTGTTTTAAGTGATTTATGCGTTATAATGGCCACGCGACCATATGAATCTACCCTGTCTTTCCTGTACACGTTATATTGCCTTATATTCAACATAGATCCAGAATGTAGCGATGATTCACTAATAATAGCAATATGAACTTCTTCCCTATTCAACAGTAATTTAAAATCTGCCAACTTAGGTCTAAGACTTCGTGAATTCCACTGTATAATATTTAGGAGACATTTTCTAGAATCTGTACCAACCATTGAAAAAATACAATATTGTATTAAGCATATCGCTACTTTTGACAAATGTTGAAAGAAGGTCACCAATTTCTCCTACAATTAAACAAACTGCATCAACAAATTTGTTCTTAATTTGTCTTTTCGATAAAATTATCTCTTTAATTTTTTCTAGGAACTTTTCAAACGTTCGACTTTTTTTAATAACCTCGTCCCTATTAGTGTTATTATTATTTTTATTGGATGTATCAAAAATAAGTTCAATAGGATTATTGACAGGCTCAGCTTTTTTCGAAAAATTCTTTTTCTTACTAAGATGTCAAACCTTCGTATTTTGTGTTTGGGAGTCAGTATCACTTTTTTCTGAATCCATTGTGGCCCGGACTGAATGAGAATGGAGACTTCAATATCAGAATTTTGCATTTCCTTTCGTTTACCTGATTCTCTTATTACTTCTTTCTCTTGACAGTAGATTTCAAGAGCACTTTTATATGTTGAGTTATTTTGACACATAATCGATCTAATCGCCTTTTCCTTTATAAGTATTGGACATGTTTTGTCTAACGCCATATGTCGGCTGATCAAATTATAATAAATATTAAATAATTTAAATTTATGTTATAGAATAAAAGAATTATGGGGGAAATTTTTTGTCAAGTTATTAAAATAAAACTATTAAATCAAGATAACCCTTCTATAATATTAGGAAATCAGAAATGAAAAGGAACAGAACCTATTTTCATTAATATTGCCGAATTTATAATAATTGATAAAAAATTATTAAAAAAAAAAATTAAATAAAAATAAATTTAATAAAATTGAAAATAAGAAATTAATTGAAGCAATAGATTGGGTTAGAAAATATTATTCTTCCAGGATTTGGAATAATTTCTCACATTATTTCACAAGAAAGTGGGAAAAAAGAAACTTTTGGTTGTTTAGGGATAATTTATGCCATAATAGCAATTGGATTATTAGGGTTTATTGTATGAGCACATCATATATTCACAGTTGGGATAGACATTGACACCCGAGCCTATTTCACATCTGCCACTATAATTATTGCAGTTCCAACCGGAATTAAAATTTTTAGCTGATTAGCAACACTTCATGGGACACAAATTAATTACAGTCCATCTATAATATGAAGTTTAGGTTTTATTTTTTTATTTACAGTTGGAGGACTAACAGGAGTAGTTCTAGCAAATTCTTCTATTGATATTACTCTTCATGATACTTATTATGTAGTCGCTCATTTTCATTATGTCTTATCTATAGGAGCTGTATTTGCTATTTTAGGGGGATTTGTTCATTGATACCCTTTATTTACAGGATTGGTATTAAATCAATATTTATTAAAAATTCAATTTATCACAATATTTATTGGAGTTAATTTAACATTTTTCCCTCAACATTTTTTAGGTTTAGCTGGAATACCCCGTCGTTATTCCGATTATCCTGATAATTTTATGTCCTGAAATATCATCTCGTCATTTGGGTCATATATTTCATTATTTTCTATAATATTAATTATTATTGCCATTTGAGAGTTAATAATCAACCAACGTATAATTTTATTTTCATTAAATATACCATCATCAATTGAGTGATATCAAAATCTTCCACCTTCTAAACATTCATATAATGAACTTCCTATTTTAAGTAATTTCTAATATGGCAGATTATATGTAATGGATTTAAGCCCCATTCATTAAGGAATTATGCTTTTTTTAGAAATGGCAACTTGATCAAATTTTAATTACCAAAATAGAGCTTCACCTTTAATAGAACAAATCATTTTCTTTCACGATCATACTTTAATTATTTTAATCATAATCACAATTTTAGTAGCATATTTAATAATTAATTTATTTTTTAATAAATATATTAACCGATTTTTATTAGAAGGCCAAATAATTGAATTAATTTGAACTATTTTACCTGCCATTACATTAATTTTTATTGCACTTCCTTCTTTACGATTACTTTAATTATTAGATGAACTTAATAATCCATTAATTACATTAAAATCAATTGGGCACCAATGATACTGAAGTTACGAATACTCAGACTTTAATAATGTAGAATTTGATTCCTATATAATTTAAAATAATGAAAATTCTAATTTTCGACTTCTTGACGTAGATAATCGTATTATTTTACCAATAAATAATCAAATTCGTATTTTAGTTACAGCTACAGACGTTATCCATTCATGAACAATCCCTTCATTAGGAGTGAAAATTGATGCTAACCCAGGTCGTTTAAATCAAACTAGTTTTTTTATTAATCGCCCTGGAATTTATTATGGACAATGTTCTGAAATTTGTGGTGCAAATCATAGATTTATACCTATTGTTGTAGAAAGAATCTCTATAAAAAATTTTATTAATTGAATTAATAATTATTCATTAGATGACTCAAAGCAAGTTCTGGTCTCTTAAACCATCTTATAGTAAATTAGCAATTACTTCTAATGAATAAAGAATTAGTTAATTAATAACATAAATATGTCAAATTTAAATTATTACCTATAATGTAATATTCTTTTATCCCACAAATAATACCTATTAATTGAATAATATCTCTAATATTTTTCATTTCCATTTTTATTATTTTTATAATCATAAATTATTTTATTTTTAATTATAAAATCAATCTACATAATTATCAAATTAATAAAATTAATAACAAAAATTATTGAAAATGATAAATAATCTTTTTTCAATTTTTGATCCTTCAACAAATTTATTTTACTTTCCTTTTAATTGAATAAGAACATTCTTAGGTTTAATATTTATCCCTTTATCTTTTTGATTTCTCCCAAATCGTCATTACATATTATGAAATTTCATTTCCAATAAACTTCATAATGAATTTAAAACATTATTAGGACCTAATAGTATTAACGGATCTACTTTTATTTTTATCTCATTGTTTTTTTTATCCTATTCAACAATTTTTTTGGTCTATTCCCATATATTTTTACAAGAACTAGTCACCTTAATATATCTCTTTCATTATCCCTAACAATATGACTAAGATTTATAATGTATGATTGACTAAATAATTCACAACATATATTTATCCATATAATCCCTCAAGGGACCCCCACAATTTTAATACCATTTATGGTATTAATTGAAACCATTAGTAATATTATTCGTCCTATAACTTTAGCAGTTCGTTTAACCGCTAATATAATTGCAGGACATTTATTATTAACTTTATTAAGTAACACAGGAATTAATATATCTTATTATTTAGTAATTATATTAATTATTATTCAAATTTTATTACTAATTTTAGAATCAGCTGTAGCAGTAATTCAATCCTATGCTATTTCTATTTTAAGAACTCTTTATTCTCGAGAAGTAAATTAATGTCTAACCATAATCACCCATATCATTTAGTCGACTATAGTCCTTGACCTTTAACTGGAGCTATTGGAGTAATAACTATTGTTACAGGATTAGTAAAATGATTCCATAATTTTAATATAAATTTACTATTTATTGGGTATTTACGTGTATTATTAACTATGTACCAATGATGACGAGATATTTGTCGAGAAGGAACTCTTCAAGGAAAACATACTATAATAGTGTCTAAAGGTTTACGATGAGGAATAATTTTATTTATTATTTCTGATTTTTTTTTAATTTCCTTTTTTTGAGCTTTTTTTCATAGAAGATTATCCCGTAATATTAAAATTGGATCTAATTGACCCCCAACTAATATTATCTCGTTTAATCCTTTTCAAATTCCTTTACTAAATACTAATATTCTTGTTACATCAGGAATTACTGTAACTTGAGCTCACCATGCTTTAATAGAAAATAATTACACCCAAACTACTCAAAGCTTATTTTTAACAATTTTTTTAGGATTTTACTTTACAATCCTTCAAGCTTATGAATATATTGAAGCCTCATTTTCAATCGCAGACAGAATTTATGGATCAACTTTTTTTATAGCTACAGGATTTCATGGGTTACATGTAATCATTGGAACAATCTTTTTATTAACATGTCTTATACGACACATTAACTTTCATTTTTCAAGAAATCACCATTTTGGATTTGAAGCAGCAGCATGATATTGACATTTTGCAGATGTAGTTTGATTATTTCTTTATATCTCAATTTATTGATGAGGAAATTAATTATTTATATAATATATTTAGTATATTTGACTTCCAATCAAAAAGTTTAATAATTTTAATGTAAATAATTTTATTAATATTTTCTATTTCTTTAATTATAATAGTAATTGCAAATATTTTTATAATAATTTCTTTTTTAGTTTCAAAAAAATCTTTTATAGACCGAGAAAAATGTTCCCCATTTGAATGCGGATTTAACCCTAAATCTTTAGCTCGTATTCCTTTTTCTGTACATTTATTAATCACAATCACAATAATTTTTTTAATTTTTGATGTAGAAATCGCTTTAATTTTTCCTATCATTCCTACATTTAAATTAGTCAATTTCATAACTTGATTTAAAATATTTTTTTTTTATTATTTTACTATTATTAGGCCTTTATCATGAATGAAATCAAAATATATTAAATTGATCCAATTAGGATTATAGTTTAATTTAAAACATTTGATTTGCATTCAAAAAATATTAACTTTAATTTATCTTAAACAAGAAGCAATTTGCATTTAATTTCGACTTAAAAGATAGAGTTAATAACTTGTTTGTATTAATTGAAACCCAAATAGAGGTATATCGCTGTTAATGAGAAAATTGAATAAAAATTCCAATTAGAAATATATTATAATTAAGCTGCTAACTTAATGCCTAGTGATTAATATCATTAATATTTCTTTTTATTTTATATTTATATAGTTTAAAATTAAAACATTACATTTTCATTGTAAAAAGAAAAAAAAAATTATAAATATTTAAAGATTAATAAATCACCTTAATATCTTCAATATTATGCTCTAAATTAAGCTATTTCAATTAAATTATTATAATAATTATTAATAATATTCATATAACAAATCTAAATAAATAAATTTTTAAATTATTTATCTGATAAATATAATAAATTAAAGAATTATTTTCAATAATATTATATAAACCTTGACCTCTGTATAACTCTCTTCACCCTAAATCAATATTTTTATATAAATTTTGACCTATATTTAAAAAATAATAATTTAAACTATAAGTTGATAACATTGGTAAAAATCACATAGTAACAAAAAATATATAATCTTATAAGTATATAAAAATTTATTCATAGAATAAATTTTTATACAACTAATTAAATAACCTATAACAAACCCAAATAAAGTAACATAAATTACCATTATTTTTAAAGAAAAAGGTAAATAAATTATATGAGGATAACAAAAAATTATTCATCTTAATATACTCCCCGAAATTAATCTTATAAATAATAAAACCATTATTCTTTTTAATATAACATAATACTCGTCATAAAAATTATAAACTATTCTAAAAAAGTATAAAAATATACTAATAAATTATAATCATTAATTATTAAATATATTAATAAATTATTAATATATTAATAAACGAATAGTATAAAATATAGTTAAACCAGTTGAAAAATAGTATAAAAAAAAATTAATAAATTTAAATTTCTTATTCTAACCATCTCTAAAATAATATCCTTAGAATAAAATCCAGCCAAAAAAGGAATCCCACATAAAGCTCAATTTGAAATATTTATGCATAAAGAAGTTATAGGAACATAAAATCTAATCCCCCCTATTATTCGAATATCTTGATTATCATTTATTATGTGAATAATCACCCCTGTACATATAAATAATAAAGCTTTAAATAGAGCATGAGTTAATAAATGATAAAAAGCTAAATCACTAAATCCTATTCTTAAAATTCTTATTATCAATCCTAATTGTCTTAATGTAGATAAAGCAATAATTTTTTTAAATCAAATTCGTAATTAGCACAAATTCCGGATATTAATATTGTTAATCCAGATAATAGTAATAAAAATTTAAAAAAAATTATATCAACTAATAAATTATTAAATCGAATTAATAAATAAGCCCCAGCTGTCACTAATGTTGAAGAATGGACTAAAGCAGAAACAGGGGTTGGAGCTGCTATAGCATCAGGTTATCATGATCTAAAAGGAATTTGAGCTCTCTTAGTTATAGCTGCAATAATAATTAATAATCTAATAAATTTAATAGAAAAATCATTTCTTATAAAATTTAAATAAAAAATTTAATTTCATCTTCCATAATTTACTATCCAAGAAATCAATAATAAAATTATTACATCCCCAATACGATTTGATAAAGCAGTTAATATTCCAGCATTATAAGATTTAATATTCTGATAATAAATTACTAAACAATAAGAAACTAACCCTAAACCATCTCAAACTAATAAAATTCTAATTATATTAGGAATAATAATTAACAAAATTATAGAAAATACAAATATTAAGACTAAATAAATAAAACGATTTAAATTTAATTCTGATCTTATATATCATTTTCTGTAATAAATTACTGAAAAAGAAATTAAAGAAACAAATATTATAAGTAACAAAGATATTCAATCTAATAAAATAGATATAACAATTCTTATTGAATTAAAAGAAATAATTTCCCACTCTAAAAAAAATACTAAATTTTCTATAGTAAAATATATCATAAAAAAAATTTAATAATATAAAAAAAAATTAAAAAAAAATCTATTAAAACATAAAGAATATTTTTTAATGACTTAAAATGATTTCATCATATTTTTGGTTCCACAAACCAATATTTTTATTAAATTATTTAAGTAAAATCAAATTATTCCATAATCAATCTTTAAAATTAAAATATTTAAAGGTAATCAATGTAAAAATAATATTAAATGTTCCCGTGAAGTTCCTCTATAGAATCTATAAATTCTTATATTATATTTACCATGCTGAGAGTAAGAGTATAAATATAAGCAATACCCGGCTCTAAAAAAAGAAATTAATATCAATATAACTATTCTCAATCAAGATCTCTTACTAATCTATTAATTAAACTAATTTCACCTATTAAATTTAGGGAAGGAGGAGCTGCTATATTAGGAAGATATTAACAAAAATCATCTTAATCTTATTGAAAGCATGAAATTTATTATCCCCTTATTAATAAATATTCTTCGGCTATTTAATCGTTCATAATTAATATTAGATAAACAAAATATCCCAGATGAACATAATCCGTGTCCAATTATTAAAATATAAGATCCTATATAACCTCAATAATTTATTGTTATTAAACCCCCAATAACTAATCTTATATGAGCGACAGAAGAATAAGCAATTAAAGATTTTATATCAATTTGACAAAAACATTTTAATCTAATATAAAATCCCCCAATTAATCTTACGACAACTCAAATATAACCATAATTAAAATTTATTTTTTGTAAAATCACTATAATCCGTAAAAGTCCATAGCCCCCTAATTTTAACATAATAGCAGCTAAAATTATCGACCCCGAAATTGGGGCCTCAACATGAGCTTTTGGTAGTCATAAATGAACAAAATATATAGGCATTTTGATTAAAAAAGCAAAAATTAAACTTAAATATAATAAAATTAAATTATAATCATAATATTTTATTATATAAATTATTATAAAATTTATTTCTTTGTAAATATAAAAAAATCCTATTAATAAAGATAAAGAAGCAAATAAAGTGTAAAATAATAATCCTGCTTGAATTCGTTCAGGTTGGTACCCAATAATTAACATAAAAGTAGGAATTAATCTCCCCTCAAAAAATAAATAAAATATAAATAAATTTATAGATGTAAAGGTTAAATATAATATTAATATCAAAAAGATAATATTAAATAAAAATAAAGAACTAAAAAATTTGTTTTATTTAATCTTTCGCTAGCTATAATTATTAAAAATGTAATTCCAATTCTTAATAAAATTAAACCATAAGAAATGATATCACACCCAAATATATAACTTAAATTGCAAAAATTTATAATTGAAATTCTTCTATTTATAAATAATAATATCATAAATATAAAAATAAATTGAAACAATCAAAATATATTTTGATTTAAACATAAAGGTATTATAAAAATTATAATTATTAAATATTTTATCATTAAATAAAAAATTTGAAAATAATCATTTCCATAAATACGAATTATTGACACTTAAATTGATAATCCTAAAGCCCTAAATGATAGTTAATAAAAATTTATTAAAAATTAAAAACTTTAAAGAAAAAGATATTCTTTATCTATAATCTCCTAAATTATTATTTTATTAAAAACTATTCTTTGAAATTACAAAAATTATTATATCAAATCTAATTTGATTTATTTCTTTATTTATATTTTTTACAAATCACCCTTTAGCTATAGGATTATTTATTCTTTTACAAACTCTTTTAACTTGTATTTTATCAGGTAAAGATACTTATTGATTTTCTTATATTTTATTTTTAATTTTTTTAGGGGGGCTGTTAGTATTATTTATTTATATTTCAAGAATTGCATCCAATGAGCTATTTAAAATTTCAATTTTTAATAAAATATTTATTATATTAAGTTAAATTTATTTAATTTTATTTTCATTTTATTTTAAAAATAATTTAACTTGAATAAATATATATATTAATGGAGAAATATTAAATTTTTTAAATTTATTATGTTTTCTAATAATGAATATAATTTTAATTTATCAAAATTATATAATGAACAAACTTATTTATTAATATTTATATTATTTATTTATTTATTTATTACTTTTGTTGCAGTAGTAAAAATTACAAATATTTTTTTTGGGCCTTTACGTTCAATTATATAAAATATTTATTGATAAATAAATAAAACTAATGATAAATTTTGATAAAGAAAAAATAAGATTCGGGGTCGATAATAAAGAAAAAATTATGTCATTGCGACTCGGGTTGTAAATCTCTAAAAAAGCTCTATTCTTTTTAGCACACGTAAAACATTCCTTTATAATACAACTAGAAATTGTTTGTTCCGGGATGAAAATTTCACCCTCATGAACATTAATCGGTAATTTTACTAATTTTGAAGTGCCTGCTGGTATAATATTTTCATACAAATTTACATTTCGCGAATTATATAATTGAATGGGGTTCGAAGCGTCTTTAGTGATAAATAATTTTCTTTTATAGTCAATAGTCGCTTCCCATTTATCTAGTAAGTCTGTACCTATCAATCCATCAAAATAATCGTGAAATTTGTATATAAAAAATGTAATATTATCTTCATTATTAAATTCAAAGAAACAAGGAATAGTTACTGAATACTTATGTCTACTTACAGCGTGTACGTTACTCACTTCGAAAGGATCGTCGTTTAAAGGAAAATTTTTGAAATACTTCTTTACTGCAGCTGGACTAATAAAAGATTGATTTGCACCGGTATCTATAAGTAATTTTAAAGGGGGATTTTTAATTTGTATATAAGGGAGTTGACGCTGAGTTTGAAGATTAACTTCTATTTTGGCTTGTCTAATATTTTGATTTCCCGAAAATCCTCTTATCAGAAGGGGTTGATGACGACGGCTTTCCTACTGAGGGTTCATTTGATACGCATTGAGTGGAAAAGTGATGTGAATTTTGGGATAATTCTTCCATATTATAATTATCTTCTAAATTTTCGTTACTATAGTCATCGTAAGTATAATAATTAGTATAGTCATTATCGTAGTAATAGTCGTAAAAGTCGTAATAGTCGTAATTTTGGTCGTAAATCTGACTGTCATGGAAATTCATTTCCCTAGTTTTGAAATAATTAGTTGGAGGTGGATTTCCAAATTTTCTCCAATCGTGTCCCGCAATATTTCCTGTGGGTGGTAAATTCCTAGGAACAAAGTGACTAATGCCACTCATAGGGCGAGCTGACTGAGATGTCGAATTAAATATCGGAACGACGTTACGCTGGGGTGGTTTAAATGCGTTATGGGGACTATAATTTGGAGGTGGAGCCCTAAACATTTGTTGCGTACGTGAAGGACCTGGGCCTAGCTGTTGTTTGGGTGAAAACTGTTGTGGGTTTGTCACAAAATGGTTACGAGATTGACTGTGAGTTTGAATAGGTGGTCTAAATTGTGGTGTATTAAAATTAAAATTATGATTTACCTTAAAAGGGTGAGATGAAAAGGCCTGGGGGTGCCTAGTCCTTTCGGGTTCATTTCGAGCCTGTAAATATATTGTATTTAGCTCGTCTTGCACGAATTCTAAAGCTTTTCTATGGTTTCAGGTCTCATACATCGTATGCGTGAGCCTAAGGGATCTTTTAACCCTCTTAAAAAGGCTTGTAGGGTTAATTTTTGATACAAAATTCTTTTAGCTTCTATGGTAGTCAAAATTTCTTCATGTAATGTAACGTATGTCATTATTGTGCTAAATTTCAGAGATGCGAAGCATTATCCCATCTAGAACGACCAAAAATAGGAGCGGCGACAAGAGGCAGCCCTGGCGGACACCCGCATGCACTGCTACATCGTCTGAGATGAGGCCGTCGTGAGTTATTTTACAGGAATACTTCCTGTAAACGCTTTTTAGTAGACGGATGATTTTTGGCGGCACTCCAAGTTCCGAAAGGCGGGACCAGATGCAGGACCACTTCACCGTATCGAAGGCTTTTTCGAAGTCGACAAAAGTTAGGTAAACCTCACTTTGCCATTCTGATGCATGTTCCAGAATGATACGAAGAGTGTTGGTCTTGTACTTGTCTTGTCCCAGCTTGTCTTTTATTGACTAGAGTGATATAGATGGAAACATCATATCGGTGACGGGAGATCTGGATAGTTCTGGGCCCGACGGAGTAGTAATAATTAAATGCGAACATGTTATTCTACATGTTCATGTTTACTTTTTGTTAGTTATTTCATAATCCTCTACAGAATAGACATTAAAAAGAAATTGAATAGGTTTGCGCCGCCAAGAGAACCAACCACTTGGCCGACGCCAAGAACTTGCTCGTCGCCGGATCGGATCACGGATACGCGTCAGGAATGGCAGAATTTTCTACTTTAATGTATATAGAGAAGAGGACGGTGCGTCATACTGACTGTATGGTTTATAAGATTAACAGAGAAGAATACGTCAGCAAATAAAAGAAAAGTGTCGGCAGTGGGTGAATTAGTAATAATGGTAAAGTGATCCAGGGCTCAAATTAAAACGTCTTTGTACTGTGCAGTGTGTGGTGTGTGTGTCTTGTGCAAGTTGACTTGTCTTAGACATAGTCGTCTATGTCAGTCATCGTCATTGTGTAAAAAATTAGATTAGTAGTTAATTTATTTACACTGTTTTACTTTCTATAAAATATACTAATTGTGTGTTCTAATTTGTTGTGCGAGTCAATATTTATCAGAACATTACCTCCTCAACGCGCGAATGCAAACTATTGTTAACTTGTAATACTACGAGTATACCACATGTATATGAAATCATCTTTGTCATTTTAGTGTTAAAGAGTAAAACCCAAACAACATGTACAATTTGATTTCTCGGAGTATACCAATACTAAGTGTAGTACAATGGACGCTCCGGAGACTGAGTCAAGCAATCTCTTTGTAGGTTATTTCTTTCAATAACTTATCACAAACAAGCGCTATTTCAGCTGTCTTGGTTGGTTTTTTTGACTATCTTGACTATTATTTATCGATAATAGTCTTATTATTTTTGTTTTGGCATAAAAAGTGCAACATATTTCTGCGGAATGCTAACTCTGGATAAGAAGTTATCGCAAATATTGTGCCACAGCGGTCTGCCGTAATCGTTGCGTCAATCGTTATCAATGGTACTCCTTCCTTTGTTTTAGTACGACTTTTATTTCCTCTGGGACATATATATAAAGGAATTTATTCTCATAAAAGCTGTCGTCTCGATTTGTCTTTTCGTCGATATAAATGTACATATATAATATATAATTGATGGAAGCTAAAAACATTGTATAAAAATTCTACCAACGACTTTAGTATTCGTGATTCATGATTTTCATATTATGTATCAAGTCCCTTGAGTACAATATATACATGTTGCGGCGGACGTTGAGGAGGTCATAGATGTGCTTAGGTTCTATATTGTTTAATATATATATATATTATATATATATATATATATATATATATATATATATATATATATATATATATATATATATATATATATACACACATAATTATGAAGATTAATAATTTACCTTCCACGAAGTGCTTATTGAGATGATTTCCTCTCCTCGTCTCCTTTTGCTGAATTTCACATAAATCTAGATTTCTATTAGCGCTACATAACATATGTCGACAGTGGTCGACTTGTTATGCATACACTTTAGTCTTTGGTATACTAAAGCCAGTAGAAGCAGAAGAAAAGTTGCAGTATGAAAGCCATAAAAAGCCAAGCCATAAAAACCATTTAAATGAAACTAAATAAGCAATGAGAGCTGCTTGAAGGTACAAAGTATTGTCAGTAAGTAATTAATCTAAGTAGTATTAAACAATATAGAACCTAAGCACATCTATGACCTCCTCAACGTCCACCGCAACATGTATATATTGTACTAAAGGGACTTGATACATAATATGAAAATCATGAATCACGAATACTAAAGTCGTTGGTAGAATTTTTATACAATGTTTTTAGCTTCCATCAATTATATATTATATATGTACATTTATATCGACGAAAAGACAAATCGAGACGACAGCTTTTATGAGAATAAATTCCTTTATATATATGTCCCAGAGGAAATAAAAAGTCGTACTAAAACAAAGGAAGGAGTACCATTGATAACGATTGACGCAACGATTACGGCAGACCGCTGTGGCACAATATTTGCGATAACTTCTTATCCAGAGTTAGCATTCCGCAGAAATATGTTGCACTTTTTATGCCAAAACAAAAATAATAAGACTATTATCGATAAATAATAGTCAAGATAGTCAAAAAAACCAACCAAGACAGCTGAAATAGCGCTTGTTTGTGATAAGTTATTGAAAGAAATAACCTACAAAGAGATTGCTTGACTCAGTCTCCGGAGCGTCCATTGTACTACACTTAGTATTGGTATACTCCGAGAAATCAAATTGTACATGTTGTTTGGGTTTTACTCTTTAACACTAAAATGACAAAGATGATTTCATATACATGTGGTATACTCGTAGTATTACAAGTTAACAATAGTTTGCATTCGCGCGTTGAGGAGGTAATGTTCTGATAAATATTGACTCGAACAACAAATTAGAACACACAATTAGTATATTTTATAGAAAGTAAAACGGTGTAAATAAATTAACTACTAATCTAATTTTTTACACAATGACGATGACTGACATAGACGACTATGTCTAAGACAAGTCAACTTGCACAAGACACACACACCACACACTGCACAGTACAAAGACGTTTTAATTTGAGCCCTGGATCACTTTACCATTATTACTAATTCACCCACTGCCGACACTTTTCTTTTATTTGCTGACGTATTCTTCTCTGTTAATCTTATAAACCATACAGTCAGTATGACGCACCGTCCTCTTCTCTATATACATTAAAGTAGAAAATTCTGCCATTCCTGACGCGTATCCGTGATCCGATCCGGCGACGAGCAAGTTCTTGGCGTCGGCCAAGTGGTTGGTTCTCTTGGCGGCGCAAACCTATTCAATTTCTTTTTAATGTCTATTCTGTAGAGGATTATGAAATAACTAACAAAAAGTAAACATTAACATGTAGAATAACATGTTCGCATTTAATTATTACTACTCCGTCGGGCCCAGAACTATCCAGATCTCCCGTCACCGATATGATGTTTCCATCTATATCACTCTAGTCAATAAAAGACAAGCTGGGACAAGACAAGTACAAGACCAACACTCTTCGTATCATTCTGGAACATGCATCAGAATGGCAAAGTGAGGTTTACCTAACTTTTGTCGACTTCGAAAAAGCCTTCGATACGGTGAAGTGGTCCTGCATCTGGTCCCGCCTTTCGGAACTTGGAGTGCCGCCAAAAATCATCCGTCTACTAAAAAGCGTTTACAGGAAGTATTCCTGTAAAATAACTCACG
Source organism: Dione juno (assembly GCA_037127375.1). Lineage (NCBI taxonomy): Eukaryota > Metazoa > Arthropoda > Insecta > Lepidoptera > Nymphalidae > Dione > Dione juno. The sequence continues at coordinate 5,818 of JAXRJS010000177.1, read as the reverse complement.
ACGGCCTCATCTCAGACGATGTAGCAGTGCATGCGGGTGTCCGCCAGGGCTGCCTCTTGTCGCCGCTCCTATTTTTGGTCGTTCTAGATGGGATAATGCTTCGCATCTCTGAAAACATGCGTCGTAGCATAGAGTGGGGATTGTCTTATGTCTTAGAAGACTTAGACTACGCCGATGATCTGTGCCTGCTAAGTCACACCCACGCTGACATGCAAGCAAAATTAAACGACCTACAACAAGAAGCGGCGGAAATAGGCCTTAAAATAAACTCCCGGAAGACTCAAGAAATGAGAATTGGCGTGAAAAACAACTCAACATTGCTGATTGGCACGGAGGCAGTGGAACGCATCCACAAATTTACTTACCTCGGGAGCGTCGTTGCAGAGACTGGGGGTACTGAAGAGGACATCGCTTCACGGATCGCCAAAGCCCGAGCTACCTTCGCGCAGCTGAAACCTGTTTGGCAATCGCGGAAACTGACCCGAAGAATCAAGATAAAGATATTTGGGACCAATGTAAAATCCGTGCTGCTTTATGGGAGCGAAACGTGGAAGGTTACAAAGGACATCTCACGCCAAGTCCAAGTCTTCGTCAACCGCTGTCTTCGCCGCATTCTCGGTATCTACTGGCCCGAGACCATCTCTAACGTAGAACTGTTGGAGAAATGCCAAGAGAGCCCGATCGACCACCAGATCAAGCGTCGCAGGTGGCAATGGATTGGCCACACGCTCCGCAGGGGTCCCGACCATATACCCAAACAAGCTTTGGACTGGAATCCTCAAGGGAAAAGAAAGCGTGGCCGTCCTCCTCAAACCTGGCGTCGCACCGTGTTGGCAGAAGCGGCAAACATCGGAATGACGTGGACCGACGTAAAGCGTGAAGCTCAAGACAGATCACGATGGAGGATATCTGTGGACGCCCTCTGCCCCATCTAGGGGACAGAGGACATTAAGAAGAAGAACATATATATATATATATATATATATATATATATATATATATATATATATATATATATATATATATATATATATATATATATATATATATATATATATATATATATATATATATATATCATATAACCAAGTACAGACAGCATCCAGTTACATACTTTAATTTATATATAGATGTTGGTAGAACTGTCCTGCCTCCAGCACCGTACCACAATTAAAATATGTCTGTCTTCCTCCAACAATAGATAATAATAATACTGTCTTCCTCCAACAATAGATAATAATAAATATATTGTGAAAATATGAATAAAATGCATGTTTTTTTTTATTTATTTATTTCACAGTACATACATACAGACATTTTACATTACCTACCAATTGCAATTATTATTTTCTTACAATATATCTTTAGTTAGATGTTGAATAAAGAATAATAAACATTTTGTATACAATTAATCAGAAAAGCTTTCTTTTCATTCTTAGGGTTCCGTAGGTACTTATGACGTATCAACGGGACCCAATTAGTCACTATTGTTACATTACTCTTCCTACAATATATTAACAAGCTCGTACCCGCGGGTCCGCCGGTTGTTGTCGAGTGGGATTGAGGAAAAGTACACATGGTACGATTTATTATATGTATATGTATAAACAAACAATCTTAACTCTATTCTTAGCCTTTAAATATCAATAGGTAATATCAATACAATTGCGAGAGCTTGTCGCCGACACAGGAACAGGACAGCGTCGGTCAGTTTGTTTACTTTTCTATTCAAACGTTGGCGCTTATAGCTTGTGGAGGCTTGTGGAGACTTGCCGCGCCTTGCCAAGATGTAAATCACAAATCAACTAACATTCGTCTGCGTCGTCACATTCAGTCACGGCCGACTCCGCCATCCCTCGTAGAAGGGGGATTGGCCGGAGCCATCAAAGAAGAGGCCTGTGCGGCCGCGGCTACCATGTTGGTAGGGACCGGGGCGACCGATGCCGGAGGCTTGGAGGCTTAGAGGCAGCTGTGAAGGCCAGTGTACCAGCTCTCTTATTCCTGAATTCCCTCTTTACTTGAGGGCACGAAGAATAATTGGCTGGATGGCCCCCCCCCCCCCACAGTTGGCGCACGTGGCGGGCTGCTCTAATGGGCGCGGGCAGTCCTGCGCGCGATGCTCTTCTCCACATCTCACGCAGGCCAATCTGCGGTGGCACCCATGGCTCGAGTGCCGGAAGGCCTGGCAGCGGTGACACTGCGCTGGGCCCTTCCGGCTGCGCCAGGCTTCAATTTTGACGCCAGGCATGTACAGCAACTCATTGATGCTCATTTTACATTACCTACCAATTGCAATTATTAATTTCTTACAATATATCTTTAGTTAGATGTTGAATAAATAATAATAAACATTTTGTATACAATTAATCAGAAAAGCTTTCTTTTCATTCTTAGGGTTTCGTAGGTACTTATGACGTATCAACGGGACCCAATTAGTCACTATTGTTACAATACTCTTCCTACAATATATTAACTAGCTCGTACCCGCGGGTCCGCCGGTTGTTGTCGAGTGGGATTTAGGAAAAGTACACATGGCACGATTTGTTATATGTATATGTATAAACAAACAATCTTAACTCTATTCTTAGCCTTTAAATATCAATAGGTAATATCAATACAATTGCGAGACCTTGTCGCCGACACAGGAACAGGACAGTGTCGGTCAGTTTGTTTACTTTTCTATTCAAACGTTGGCGCTTATAGCTTGTGGAGGCTTGTGGAGACTTGCCGCGCCTTGCCAAGTTGTAAATCACAAATCAACCAACATTCGTCTGCGTCGTCACATTCAGTCCAGAAGTTACTCTGTAAAGAAATATTTTTATTAAAACAAATATATTATGAAAGAAACAATCAATACATTATAATTAACACATTAATATATTATTTAGTTAATAACAATTCTTGGTTTCTTTATTATTACTATTTAATACTACGCCCATGTCCGTCACTTCGTCCGAGTCTCTCACTCGGTGGAGTATATTATTATTGCTGTCTCGCTCTAGTATGAAAGCACGACATAGAGTTCCGTCACTCTACACGGAACAACGAGGAGAAGAACCAACAAATGACACCAACGAGACGTTCAAGACTTGCTTAATATATTATGATGAAGTCGGTGAGATTATAATTATAGTAAAATAATTTACCATCGTGTCTCAGCGGAATAACGTCTGACTGTAGACTCAAAGGTTGCGAGTTCGATTCCTGGCCTACGTAGAACTTCTAACCTGATAATTAAAACAGAACAAATGACAATATCTCGATAATAATGCGGAGGCCGGTGAACTGAGTGACCGAGTGACTCTACACTCGACACTCGACTCTCAACACTAACTTATCGCCTCATACCGGAAGTGCGCAGAATATGTATGTCGTATGAAGCACTGCCGTTGTCGCATTCAATAGTAGTAGAAGAATTAATCGTTAATACAAAGTAGATCGTTAGTTAACAAAATATTAAAGAATTCGGAGTAACAAGTGGCTTAGGATTACTCATGCAAATTCTACACAAATCAATAAAAATGACGCGTCTGTTTGTTTTGTCAAACGAGACAAAATAACTGTGTTAAAATGTATATAGTTATATACACGTAGCTTATTCAAAAACAAACATTTTAAAAACATTCTCTCCTGACCTGTGAAGGCGTGAGGCATAAAATAATAGGTGAGACTGTAATCATAGGCTTAACCTTAAAAAAAAAAAGGAATATGAGGAGGTTCTATTGAGGTAATAAACGTATATTACATTTACAATTCGACAGGTCTGACTCTTGACATGAGGCTCTCATATGTGGCATAGAGCGTGAAGCTGACAAAAGAAATCACAATAATATTTTCGTTAGACCTGCATATAATTATACACACTTGCCTAGAATAGAAGAGTATTTGAGAAGGTAAATTTGTTATAAAATATGTACATACATAGTCGTATATGTCACATAAAACAAGAATCTTGGACAGCTCTGACAAGAGCTTCTTGAGACGTTCCCGCGCTTAAGAAACAAATATGAAACAGTTCTCACAAGAACTTTCAGACTGAAGTCTGTGTGAGTGTCCTCTGAAACAGAATAGTTCTGAAAAGAACATATATTTTAAATATTTTCTTTCGTATATAGTCTTCTCCAGTCTTCTGTATTATACAAGCCTTCATCTTGTTACTTATATTCAACTTTCATTCGTTCTCCATAATAGCTCTGAAAAGAGCTTTTTGAAATGTTCATTATCGTTAGAAACTAAAATTAGCTCTAAAAAGGGCTGTTTCATTACGTTCTTTATCGTTAGAAACTGAGATAAGCTCTTAAAAGAGCTGTTTAAGACGTTCTTTGTCGATGGAAAAGAGAGGTTCACTCTAAGACGAGCAGAAAGGACAATTTGAATGTTTTATATTTTGTTAAACAATGGATACAAAGGTTGTGCTAACAGACACTAGTGTGTCTGTTAGCACAACCTGATCTGTGGTGTGATCGTTAGTACGATCACCCCACAGATCACTAATTAAAACATTTTATTCACAACATTTCATTTCTTAACTCTATTTTCTTCATGGTCCTGCTGGACCCTCAGCCTCTTACAGAAAGAAATCAATCTATATTTTTCATATAAAAAAATCCCCGGTCACATTATTTCTGGAAACCTCCAGTCCTGTTCACGTGTTTCAGATTTTATTAAAAAAATAAGTACGGTTCCCATTCTTGTGGCATATATATATGTGCGGTATATATAAGATATATATAAGATATATATATATATATATATATATATATATATATATATATATATATATATATATATATATATATATATATATATATATATATATAATATATATATATATATATATATATATATATATATATATATATATATATATTCATACATAATTATGAAGATTAATAATTTACCTTCTACGAAGTGCTTATTGAGATGATTTCCTCTCCGCGTCTCCTTTTGCTGAATTTCACATAAATCTAGATTTCTGTTAGCGCTAAACATTAACATGCAGAATAACATGTTCGCATTTAATTATTACTACTCCGTCGGGCCCAGAACTATCCAGATCTCTCGTCACCGATATGATGTTTCCATCTATATCACTCTAGTCAATAAAAGACAAGCTGGGACAAGACAAGTACAAGACCAACACTCTTCGTATCATTCTGGAACATGCATCAGAATGGCAAAGTGAGGTTTACCTAACTTTTGTCTACTTCGAGAAAGCCTTCGATACGGTGAAGTGGTCCTGCATCTGGTCCCGCCTTTCGGAACTTGGAGTGCCGCGAAAAATCATCCGTCTACTAAAAAGCGTTTACAGGAAGTATTCCTGTAAATAACTCACGACGGCCTCATCTCAGACGATGTAGCAGTGCATGCGGGGCAGGGCTGCCTCTTGTCACCGCTCCTCTTTCCTTCCTTCCTCCTTAGTCGTTGGGATAATGCTTCGCATCTCTGAAAACAAGCGTCGTGGCATATCGGACGATAATCGTAGGCCACGACGGTGTATCTTTGGGATGAGTGTAACCTCCCGTTGTAGTGACTGTTGGCTACAGTGGTGGGATCATCGGGGTCTAGAAAGACGATATTATAGGTGTGGATGCATCACAATATATATATATATATATATATATATATATATATATATATATATATATATATATATATAATATATATATATATATATATATATCTTCTTCTTCCACTTAGCATTATCCGGCCTATTGCCAGGGTCTGCTTCCTACTTAGTCTACTCCACTTTGCACGGTCTTGAGCATCCTCAGTGGTTAGTCCATTGGCTCTCATGTCGTGCGTCACGACGTCCCGC
>JAXRJS010000176.1:0-26810 GCA_037127375.1 Dione juno | reverse complement strand
TTTTGGCTCGTTCAGACGGAACCTTTAAATCTGGGCTAGTAAAATGTCTATTCTCCGCAGTAAGCTCTCCTTGAGCTCGCTAGCACACCGATTCCCTCGCTGCGGCGCTGACGTCACGTCGGCGTCGGGAGCGTTGCATGGAGCGATTCTAATCGTTCCCTGCTCAAGGAAGGCCGCATCTGGTGCTGCGTCGTCGCAGTATTGTGATGACCCCAATTTTCAGTATTTTTGCTTAGAGCGTCAGTACAGCATATCCTGTACAGCAGGGTACGCAGGGTAAGCAGGGGAACCTGGATATGTTGGGCAATACTTTTTTTTATCATAGTTATAAATCATTTCGTACTTAGGACCTAAGAATATTGAGAAAGCAACGTGAACCAAAATGTAAGAGATTATTATAATTTAGCTTTCATTACTTATTCGGCGTCCAATGCTGTCACTTGTAATCATTGATTTTATTCTTAACTAGTAAGTAGCAACAAGTTCGCGACTTCGCTCGCTTGATCGATGTTTTCATATAAACTCTAATATAATACTTTACTTATACTTCTTTTATTTTTCCCTTCTTATCACTTTGCTCCTAAAAATTATCTGAGCGGTAAGTACATACTCGCGTGAATTTTCAGTATTGGTAAAAACGTTTTTCCCGCATAAATCTCGATTCTGCGTGAACTCCGGGATAAAAAGCTGTAAAAATATATAATCTAGTGTTGTTCCACATCCTCTTCTATGTTCTAGTGAAAGTTTCATAAAAATCGGTTCAGCTGCTCCAGACATTGGCCCGGACAAACGGAAAGGTAGGCAAAAATTTTAAAAACCTTGTTTTATGTTTCAGTAACGTGTAATACTTACACTCGTAAAGACACAGTTATTTTGTTAGATAAAGATGTATAGTTTTAATATACTGTATATTTATAGTAACTTATAATATCAAATTAGTATTTTTAAAAGAAACCATGAAATAGTTAAAGAAAATATAAAAATTTGAACGCAGCGGGATTTGAATCCGCGCCTATAATGCAATGTTTGAACGGTTTCCATAAGGCGCGGGTTAGTATTTTTTCTATCCTTAGTGAGGATTATCACTTTAAAAATAATAAAAAAGAACCTCAAATCTTATAATGTCTTATAAACTATAACTTTAGAAAATACTCTTAAAGATGTTAAGAGATTAATAAATGTCTGATATGACGCGGTAATTAGTTCCACAGTTTTATCGTCTTAGCTGTGAATGATTCACTATAGCACTTGGTGCGACATAGTGGCACCTCCAGTACATAACCAGATTAAACTCCAAATAATATCATTACAGAAGGAAGTAAGCCCCTTACTTCCAGTCCATTTTGGACAGATGTTTTGGTATACCTAGGATGCAAAACTGAGATTTGCTAGGATTTATCGACAGGCCACATGATTTGCTCCAGGTAGGTACTAATTATATTTTAATTTACTTAACATTTACTTGCTGGATAGGATTAGCAATATCATCGTAAACATGATAGAGGGATAAAAAATATTTAAAAATTTAAATATTTTTTATATAAATAATTTAATATAATAATAATGTTATTTTAATTCACACTTTAGAACAAATAAAATTATTTAATATTTATTTAATTGTAAAAAGTAACTGTCTGGACCAGTTGGCACGTTGACATAAAGAAAGAAAAAGGAAAGAAAAAAAAAGTTTGCTTGCATATTTAATTTCACGTATATTTATTAATAATAATTTAATCACCTATATATATATATATATATATATATATATATATATATATATATATATATATATATATATATATATATATATATATATATATATATATATATATATAATTTTTTTTTTTATTCACCTTTAATTTACATAACCCTCTTTCATGCTTCAATGCTTTACACCGAAAGACAAATAGAAAAAAATAAACTTCTGGCAAGAATATATATATATATATATATAATATATATATATATATATATATATATATATATATATATATATATATATATATATATATATATATATATATATATATATATATATATATATATATATATATATATATTATATATATATATATATATATATATATATATATATATATATATATATATATATATATATATATATATATATATATATATATATATATATATATATATATATATATATATATATGGTGTCAAGTACGGGCACGGCTAACGACGTCAGTATCCAGACGGAAACTCCGCTTTGCAACATGGAATATTGGCTCTCTAACCGGACGATGCAGAGATCTCGCAGATGTACTCATGAGACGTCGGGTCCAGTGTGTTTTCCTTCAGGAAACTCGCTGGAAGGGCAATAAGTCTCGTAACATCGGGCAGGGTTACCGCCTTATATACACTGTGTCACCTACAGGCAAAAACGGTGTGGCGGTAGCGCTTTCTGAAGAGCTTCAGAATGGGCTTCTTGAAGTTGACCGTCGCTGCGACCGCTTGATGTGGATAAAGCTACTGATCGAGGGCGTTATCACAAACTTAATCAGTGCTTATACTCCCCAGGCAGGTAGTAGCACGGCTGAAAAGGAGACCTTCTGGGAGCAGTATGAAGAGGTACTACTCGCTATACCGTCTACCGAATCAGTCTTAGTAGGGGGGGACTTGAACGGCCACGTGGGTAGGGTCGCTGAGGTGTATGAACGTGTTCACGGGGGTTTTGGATATGGTCTTCGCAATGCAGAGGGAGAAAATATTCTAAGAACCTGCATTGCATCTGATCTGGCTATCATGAACACTTTCTTCCAAAAGAAACCTCAGCACCTTATAACGTATAAGAACGGGTCCCACTTAACTCAAATTGATTATTTGCTGACTAGACGGTGTCATATAGGCAGGGTGACCAACTGTAAGGTCATTCCCGGCGAAAGCCTGACGGCCCAACATCGTCTCCTTGTCATGGACTATAATGTTACTCCGAAAAAGAAAGTAGCCGAGAAACGCAAGCCTAGAATTAAGTGGTGGTTGTTGAATGGGCCGACGCAGACAGACTTCTTGGCGGAGGTGGAGAGTCAAAATCTACTGCCTAACACCGAGACCGCTCAGACTGCATGGGATCGAGCTCATTCAGCAATCATTGCGGCAAGCAAGCGAGTTCTTGGTGTTACTAAGGGTGGGCGTGTCATCGACAGGGAGACATGGTGGTGGAATGACCAGGTGCAGGGGGTGATTCGGGAAAAGAAGGCTGCGTTTAAAGAGTGGCAGCATTCCAACTCTCCTGAAGACAGACTGGAGTACATTGCAGCGAAACGGGCCAGCAAAAGAGCTGTAGCCAGAGCCCGCAGAGAAAGTTTGTCGCCATTGTACGATAAACTTGAAACTGTGGAGGGGCAGAAGCTCATATACAAACTGGCTCGTGCTCGAGATAAAGCGACGCAGGATATTACAAAATGTCTGTGCGTCAGAGATTCTCGGGGCACGTTGCTTTGTAGTCATGCCTCTGTGAAGGAGAGATGGAGAAGCTACTTTAAGGAGCTGCTGAACACTCAGCAGTCTTGTAGTCTTCCTCCTGAATTATCTCCTAACCTCAGACTTGTTGCTCCAATAACCCGTGACGAAACTCGTAACTGTCTTCGACGCATGAAGAACGCAAAAGCAGTAAGACCTGACGACATGCCAATCGAGGCGTGGAAATCGTTGGGCTCTCTTGGTGTGCTTATACTTACTGACCTGTTTAACCGTATCTTGAATACTGGAAAGATGCCACATCAGTGGCGGCAAAGCTTTATTATCCCTATTTACAAAGGAAGGGGCAGTGTTCAAGATTGCGGTAGTTATAGGGGCATTAAGATTATGAGCCACACCATGAAGCTCTTCGAGCGCATGATCGGCCTCAGGCTCCGCCAAGAATGTACTGTCTCTGAGTCTCAGTATGGGTTTCAACCAGGATCAGGCACTATGGATGCCATTTTTGCCCTCAGAACTTTGATGGAGGCTTACAGGGAAAAAAGGAGAGCTCTGCATGTGGCCTTTTTGGACCTGCAGAAGGCCTTTGACTGTGTGCCACGTCAGTGTATCTGGTGGGCATTGCGATCCAAGGGGATCCCTGAAGCCTATATTGAGGTTATCAGAGATATGTACAACGACTCCGCTTCAGTGGTTAGGACCGCTGTTGGCGACACCAAGCCCTTCCCGATTACAGTAGGGGTTCACCAGGGCTCAGCTCTTAGTCCGTTCTTATTCAATGTAGTGCTGGATACTGTCTCGGCTCACATCCAATGCCAGCCTCCGTGGCTGATGATGTATGCCGATGACATAGTACTCATCGATGAGAGCCGACTGATGCTGTAGCGTAAAGTGAACGCCTGGAAGGGTGCGCTTGAGAACGGTGGTCTCAAACTGAATGTGTCGAAGACCGAGTACATGGCTTGCGGGAACCCGGACTCGAGCACCATCCATATCGGGCCTGAGCCAGCCGTTAAGTCGGAGAAGTTCAGGTACCTTGGAGCCGTTATGCATGAGTCTGGAGGCATCGACCACGACATCCATGCCCGTATAAACGCTGCCTGGGCCAAATGGCGGGAGGTCACTGGTGTGGTCTGCGATAGCAGAATACCGCCCAAGCTCAAGGGACTTATATACAAGAGCATTATCCGACCTGTTCTTATATACGGCAGCGAATGTTGGCCAACATTATCTCGGCACACTCAGGAGCTTCACGTCACGGAGATGAAGATGCTGAGATGGATGTGTGGCGTGACGCGGTCCGACCGCATACGCAACACATTCATTCGAGGTAGTCTTGGGGTCCGTGACGTAGTGGATAAGCTCCAAGAGCGTCGCCTGAGATGGTATGGCCATGTTATGCGCCGATCTGAGAACTATGTCGGAAGGAAGTGCCTTGACATGTCTGTCCCTGGAGTTAGAACACCCGGACGCCCAAGGAAGCGATGGCTGGATGTCGTGACACAAGACATGAGAGCCAATAAATTATCCACTGAGGATGTTAAAGACCGTGCAAAGTGGAGTAGGCTTAGTCGGAAGGCAGACCCTGGCAAAAGCTGGGACTAATGCCAAGAAGAAGAAGAAGATATATATATATATATATATATATATATATATATATATATATATATATATATATATATATATATATATATATATATATATATATATATATATATATATATATATATATATATATATATATATATATATATATATATATATATATATATATATATATATATATATATATATAAATGTGTGTGTGTAAATGAGCTCAGTTCTTCGATATGGCCTATTCAATACAGATAGTAAATAATAGTTTCAGCCAATTCAATAAAACAATATTGTGCAATAACATGCATTTTTCCAATAATTTACTTATTTTACAGTACATACAGACAGAGATGTATTATATCTACATCACACTGGAATACATCAATCATCTCTTTTTCATCCATATCTTTCACTACGCCATAGGAAATTTGAACTTCAGTGGTAGGTTGACATCTATATTCCAACTCTTTTAATTTCTTATTACTCAATAACTTTTCTGCATCATCTTTTTTCATTAAATGAAATGATTACTTTATATGGTCCCTTGTACTTTATTCACAAATTTTTTCAACCAATCGAGGTTTTTCTTTATTTACTTCCTCTTCTTCCTCTATTGCCTGCTGCTTCGACAATTCATTAGGTAAAACTGGATCTAACTCAGAATCACAAGGCACCGACAAGAGTTCCGTCTCATAATTTAATTCATCCATAATCAAATAAAATATTCATGTAGGTAGAATGAAGAAATATTATTTACGCTCGAATAAGCACGCAAGACTCGTGTACTTACGACGAACATCGACGCACGACTGTACTATAGTACTTGGTGTGACTTAGTAGCACCTCCAGTACATGCCCAGATTTCTCACAGAACTAATAAGCTCCAACTTGCAAATATTAATCATTTCAGAAGGATGTAAGGGGAGCAATCAGTTTTAGAGAGGTGCTTTGCGTTACCAAGGATGCATAACTGAGATTTGCCAGGATTTATCGACATGTAATGATAAATAATAAATAAATGTTAAAATTATAAAAAATCTACTTTAACTATGGGACCCGATGACGCGCTAAATAAACGTTATCATAGCAACGACACACACAGCTTCCGAAATTCAAATAAGCTTCAAATAAGCTTCACTGAAGATAAGGTTATCACATTGATGACTGTCTGAAAATCAATTTACTCGTTTAAACTTGCGAGTAAGTGATTTTTTAATTGACATTTGAAGGAAATGATGGTTAGACTTTTTTGGATGGATTTAGGGAGTTGGTTCCACAGGATTGCAGCATACACTGAGAACGATTTCTGAAGGTATTTAGTATTAGTATAGGTATGTCCAGTGTCGGTATGACACACGACCGCCTAGAGCGTGTGAGAGTGGAAAGTATGTAAAACGAGAGCGGAGATAAGGAGGGAAATTTTCATAATTAAGAATTGTAAAAAGGAGTGTAAGGATGTGCATATCTCGGCAAAGGCGGATAAGAAACCAATTAAGCTGAGAGCGAAATTGAGAAACGTGGTCAAACTTACGCAGACCAAAGATAAATCGTATGGCGAGATTTTGAAGACGCTCTAGCTTGTTTAATAGCTCCTCGGTCACATCCGAATAGCAAACGTCGGCGTAGTCAAGAATTGGCAAGAGAAGAGATTGCGCAAGCATAATTTTAGTTTTGTGAGGGAGGAAATGTTGGAGACGCTTGAGAGAATGGAAAGAGAAATGCATCCTTAATGTTTGAAGTCCAAGACATATTACTGTCAAAAAAAGGCCTAAATTTTTTATGATTTTTTAGTATTTCATTTCATTCAACTCCCGAATACAAAATTTTCGGCGTTGAGTTCCAACGTTTGATTCTACCTCTAAGCTTGTTACTACCAATAATAAGAGTTTGCGATTTTTTAGGGTTACCTAATAAGCCAAAAGATACAGCCCAAAACTGAATAGCAATAAGATCGTTGTTTAGAGTTTTGATAGCCTTGGGTAATTCATTCAAGTTACAATGTTTATATAACTGCAGGTCATCTGTATACAAATGGTAGGGAGAAGAAATGATTTTTGATATGTTATTAATAAAAATAGAAAAAAGAAGTGGATAGAGAACGCCGCCTTAAGGTACGCCAGCAGGGAGTTCCAACCATGATGATGTGACATCATTAGCTTTTACACACTGCCGACGACCGAAAAGATATGAACAGAACCAGTTGATAACTGAAGAAGAGATGTTAGCTGCGCGAAGAGTGAGATTTATATTTAGGAAATGAGTATCATTGAAATTACCTACCCCTAATGACTTTAAGAATCTCCAAAATTGTGCTTGACTGAGATTCTGGATGGTGCTATGAATGTAAGGACGATTTGCATCCCTACACATTCTGTTGCAAATGTTACGCAGTTTTTTGCAGGCAGCGAAGTTATCTTGGCAAGGATTTTTTTGTTTTTAGCTTTGGCTCTGTCACGCTTACACATAGTTTGTCGAATAACAGGTGTTAACCAGGGAGCGGGTGCATGCTTCATGCGAACTGGTCTTACAGGAGCGTGTTTGTCATAAATGCAAATTATTTTAGTAGTTAAAGAGTCCACCATACTGTTAATATTATTAGATGACAATGTGGATGACCAGTCCATGTTACTCACATCCTCCCTCAAGCGTTCCAAGTCCATTTGCTTAAAGTTGCGCTGAAGAAATGTTTTGTCTCTAACCTTAGGAGGGCGAAGTTTATATGAAAGATATATTAAATCGTGAAAAGAAAATGGCGCAGTCATTTGTCCATGAGAAAGTACAAGATTAGGATTAGAGACAGCCATGAGATCAATGAGAGAAGGCCTGCAGTTAGGAAAATGATGGGTGGGATAAGTCATTAGAAGCAAATGCAAGTTGTAAGACTCTTACAATGCTTTAAACAAATCCCATCTAGCGACATCCTTTAACAGACATGTATTTAAATCGCCCATACAGATGACGTGCTCATAATGTGGTGATAGATATTCCAGGACACTTTCCAAAGTAGAAAAATAATTAATTTTGTCATTCGGGGAATACAAAATCCCCAAAAGATTTTTTTTATGATGTAACGTTAATTCTAAAAAAAGATATTCAAGCGTTCCTAAAGAATCATTAATAGAGCATTTAATGATGCCGGCAGGTATATTGTTGCGAAGGTATATACAAACACCTCCACCACCTTGCAGAGTGCGATCGTTGCGAAATAGCTGGTATCCCGGAATAGAGTAGCTAACAGATGAAAGAGATGGCTTAAACCAAGTCTCGGATATGAGTATACAATCAACTACGGCGGAGCCAAAAGATGCGAGAAGATCAGTAAAATGAGCTGGCACACTCTGAGCGTTGATATGCACTCAGAAAAGAGATTTAGACGGATTGATAAATATTTTTGACAGTTTATCTTCAAGAGCGATTATATCGCTCATTTTCAGATTCAGAACGAATCTGAAAATGAGCGATATAATCGCTGGAAGAGCAGGAAAAGTATTCATCATTTAAATACATAATATATAGTGCAATGTATAAATAAAAAATATATAAAGTACAAAAATAAAAATAATGTAATATAAAAAAATAATAACATAAACTATATATTGAATATAAAATTTAAATAAACTTTATAATATATAAAAAGTATTAATAAAAAAAATAATTAAATAAGATTCCCGTGCACGTTGATTACAAGATAAATTAAACTAATAAGATTAATTTAGTGTATTTGTGTGTGTGTGCGTGTCTGCGTGTCTGCGTGTCTGCGTGTCTGTGTGTATGTGTGTGTGTGTGTGTGTGTGTGTGTGTGTGTGTGTGTATGTGTGTGTGTGTGTGTGTAGGAGAAGTGATGTGTGCAGAACGCTAATATTTTACAATAATACTGCTTATAAAGTACATTAAACCAATAAGTTATAATACCATAATATTACGTTTTACATACTTTTCTAGGACATACACGTTGCTATGGTAACGCGTATTTAGCGCGTCATCGGGTTCCATAGTTAAACTAGAATTTGTTATAATTTTAACATTTATTTACTATTTATCATTACATATATATTTTTATGTATATTTGTATACACCGCCATTTATTGTAGAAGGTTAAAAGCAATCGATAGTCAGTAAGGTGACACCTTTGAAATAAATTTAGTTTATTTTAACAATATCATGCTATATAAATATTACTATAGCATGCAGAAAGATAGTAAGAAGCTATTTGATAGAAGCTAAAAACATAGTCTATGTAGGAAGACAATAAATAATATTGTTCAATATATGTATAAAATAATAATTTAACATGTGCCTTCCAGAGGGGTCCAGTGTGTATTGTCAAACATTAAATATTATTTATTAATAAAAAATAGAAGTAAATCGAAATACTTACAAAGAGAAAATTTATAAATTTAAAAAAAAAAATATCTTATTTATCTACATAATATAGATGTTTTTCTTAACCATATCTATATTTGTAGTCTTACAAATGCAGTTAATTTTAATAAATTAATATCATCGTATGTATCTGTTGTCTCCTTTTTGAGTTTAACTAAACATAATTTTTATTTATTTTACGGAAGGGTAGTAATACAGTTTATTAAATCCTACATCGCGCTATGAACATTTAGTAAATAATTGCATTTAAACATCACTATTTGTCACACATTGAACGGGGTCCTCCCCCTTGAGAAAAATAGGTCGCCAAGCTAGACTAAGTTGGCATCGACCAGATGAACCCCTCTCGGCTCCAGTCCCTCGCTAATGTGTGCCTTGTTCACTTCAGTGTCCTTTTGTGCGAATAACTTCGGTTGTTCCCACCACTTCCTCAAGGATGGACCTGGTGCACTGGCCGCCGCCGACCTCCGCTCGCGCAGTCGGTGCCTAGCATTGACCCCACTTTTTGCATAGCTTTATAGTTTTTTGAACATCATGCTTTGCCTCACATAAAGCAGGGTAGATGCTAGACAGAGAGTCTAGTGCTAAGTCGCAGTGAAGACTCAGTCGTCTTCACTTTCCGCCAAATGCTTCGAGTCACTGTGTATTCACTGTAATTCACCCAAGTGGTAATCGAACCCACAACTTTAGCGATAAAGTCAGATGCTGTGCTCTTTATTATTTATATATAATAACTTAGATAATTTTCTATAAGGGACTGCGGCCATATGTCAATAAAAATCTTAAGTTAATCACTACATACTCGTAGTATAAAATATAGTCGCTTCCCGCTGTCTGTCCGTATGTATGCTTATATTTTAAAAACTTCGCAACGGATTTTGATGCAGTTTAATAGATAGAATGTTTTCAGAGAAAATTGTATAGCACATGCTCAATATTGTTAAGGAACACTGCTCATCTTGAAGATTTCTGTACTCATGAGGCGTCGGGTCCAGTGTGCTTTCCTTCAGGAATCCCGCTGGAAGGGCAATAAGTCCCGTATCATCGGACAGGGTTACCAGCTCATATACACTGGGTCTCCTTCCGGTAAAACTGGTGTAGCAGTAGTTTTATCTGAAGAGCTACGGAATGGTCTCCTCGAAGTTGACCGACGCAGCGACCGCCTGATGCGGGTGAAGGTACTGATTGAGGGGGCTATCGCCAACATAATCAGTGCTTACGCTCCCCAGGCTGGTTGTAGCGGGGCCGAAAAGGAGTCATTCTGGGAGCAATATGAAGACGTTCTACTCGCTATACCATCTACCGAGGTGATCATAGTTGGGGGAGACCTTAACGGTCACGTGGGTAAGGCTGCGGATACGTATGAACGTGTCCTCGGTGGTTTTGGTCACGGTCGCCGCAATATAGAGGGCGAAAATATCCTAAGAACCTCTATTGCATCTGATCTGGCCATCATGAATACGTTCTTCCAAAAGAGTCCGCAGCACCTTATTACGTATGCGAGTGGACTCCATTCAACCCAAATAGATTACCTATTGACCAGGCGGTGTCATGTTGGCAAGGTAACTAACTGTAAAGTCATTCCTGGTGAAAATCTCACGGCCCAACATCGTCTTCTTGTCATGGATTATGTCGTTACCCCGATAAAGAAATTAGCCGAGACGCGTAAGTCTAAGATCAAATGGTGGTTGCTGAATGGACCGATGCAGACCGACTTTCTGGCAGAGGTTAACAGTCAAAATTTAACAACTAACACCGAAACTGCTCAGGATGCTTGGGATCGAGCTCAGTCAGCAATTATTACGGCTGGTAAACATGTTCTTGGCGTTTCTAAGGGAGGACGTATTATGGACAGGGAGACATGGTGGTGGAATGACAAGGTGCAGGAGGTGATTCATGATAAGAAGACTGCATTTAAGGAGTGGCAGCGTTCCAACTCTCCTGAAGACAGACTGGAGTACATAGCAGCGAAACGTGCCAGCAAAAGAGCTGTAGCCAGAGCCCGCAGTGAAAGTTTATTACCTCTATATGATAAACTTGAAACTGTCGAGGGGCAGAAGCTCATCTACAAATTGGCACGTGCTCGGGATAAAGCGACGCAAGATATCACAAAATGTCTTTGCGTCAGAGATTCCCAGGGCAAGCTGCTTTGTAGTCATGCTTCTGTGAAGGAGAGGTGGAGAAGTTACTTCTTGGAGCTGCTGAATACTCAGCACCCGGGTAGTATTCCGTCTGAACCACCTCCTAACCTGGGACTTATTGCTCCAATAACCGTTGATGAAACTCGGAATTGTCTTCGACGCATGAAGAACGGCAAGGTAGTGGGACCTGACGATATTCCGATCGAAGCGTGGAAATCGTTAGGCTCTCGTGGTGTGCTCATGCTTACTGATCTTTTTAACCGCATTTTGAACACTGGGACGATGCCACATCAATGGCGGCACAGTTTTATTACCCCTATTTACAAAGGAAGGGGCAGTGTTCAAGATTGCGGTAGTTATAGGGGAATTGAGATTATGAGTCACACCATGAAGCTCTTCGAGCGCGTGATTGCCCTCAGGCTCCGCCGAGAGTGTACTGTCTCTGAGTGTCAATATGGATTTCAGCCAGGATCAGGCACTACGGACGCCATTTTTGCCCTCAGAATTTTGATGGAGGCACATAGGGAAAAGAGGAGAGCTCTGCATGTGGCATTCTTAGACCTCCAGAAGGCCTTTGACTGTGTGCCACGTCAGTGTATCTGGTGGGCACTGCGATCCAAAGGGATCCCTGAATCCTATGTTGCTATTATCAGAGACATGTACAACGACTCTGTTTCTACAGTTAGGACCGCTGTTGGCGATACCAAACCCTTCCCAATTACAGTAGGGGTTCACCAAGGCTCAGCTCTTAGTCCACTTTTGTTTAATGTAGTGCTAGATACTGTCTCGGCTCACATCCAATGCCAGCCTCCGTGGCTGATGATGTATGCCGATGACATAGTACTCATCGATGAGAGCCGACTGATGCTGTAGCGTAAAGTGAACGCCTGGAAGGGTGCGCTTGAGAACGGTGGTCTCAAACTGAATGTGTCGAAGACCGAGTACATGGCTTGCGGGAACCCGGACTCGAGCACCATCCATATCGGGCCTGAGCCAGCCGTTAAGTCGGAGAAGTTCAGGTACCTTGGAGCCGTTATGCATGAGTCTGGAGGCATCGACCACGACATCCATGCCCGTATAAACGCTGCCTGGGCCAAATGGCGGGAGGTCACTGGTGTGGTCTGCGATAGCAGAATACCGCCCAAGCTCAAGGGACTTATATACAAGAGCATTATCCGACCTGTTCTTATATACGGCAGCGAATGTTGGCCAACATTATCTCGGCACACTCAGGAGCTTCACGTCACGGAGATGAAGATGCTGAGGTGGATGTGTGGCGTTACTCGGGCTGACCGCATACGCAACACATTCATTCGAGGTAGTCTTGGGGTCCGTGACGTAGCGGATAAGCTCCAAGAGCGTCGTCTGACATGGTATGGCCACGTTTTGCGCCGGCCTAAGAACTACGTCGGAAGAAAATGCCTTGATATGTCTGTCCCTGGAGTAAGACCCCCCGGACGTCCAAGGAAGCGATGGCTGGACGTCGTGACGCACGACATGAGAGCCAATGGACTAACCACTGAGGATGCTCAAGACCGTGCAAAGTGGAGTAGACTAAGTAGGAAAGCAGACCCTGGCACTAGGCCGGGATAATGCAAAGTGGAAGAAGATATATATATATATATATATATATATATATATATATATATATATATATATATATATATATATATATATATATATATATATATATATATATATATATATATATATATATATATATATATATATATATATATATTACCCCGATTAAGTATATTTGTATTTGTCTCTTTATTAGCTTCACGCTGTATCTCGCACATAGCAGGGTAGGCAGAAGGAACCTAGTGTCTGTTCCCCACTTTCCGCCTTCCGAGGCTTTGCTTGTTGAGTAGCGGAACTCAAATACACAAATATACTCAACTCAAACAAAAATAAATACAGAAAGGGTGAAAACTTATCTCTATCAGAGCTTTCTCCCAGCCAATTTGTGAAAGTGGGTGCGAGAAGACAGACAACATGCAATGTAAAGGTTCAATTGAATATAAAAAAGTATAGCTTAATTAGTTTAAAGTATATTATACATGTACGAGTATATACCCAGCTCTCGGTATTGCTGGATCCCGCATCATTTTCCAATAACGTTATTAAAATGTTAACACGGAATTAAATTAAATAAGTGCCATTTATATTTGTTGCTATTTATTTATATATACGTATCTCCATACATGTACATATTTGTTCTCTTCACATCGAATACACGTTAGTACTTACTCAGGTACGTCATTGTGTACTACCATTTACAGTATAGAACAATGACAGAGATTAGTTTATGATAGGTGGATATGTGAATGAGATACATGAGATACAGAGAACTACAAATAGAAGGTACTTATCGTAGTACTTTTAAAGTAACGTTTACTATATAGCTATTCAAGTTCAAAATATTTTTTATTCAAATAGACTTTTACAAGCACTTTTGACTACCAGTGACTACATGTCACTACCAGTTCCAGTTCGGAAGGCAGGTCTGCTGACAAGAGCCGGCAAGAAACTCAACAGTTGCTCTTGTAAATATCTTGTATGTAATGATATATATAGTTGAATAAAATACCGTTACACACATTGCTTGTGAAAAAAACATCTATACTGAAATTTAAATATCTTTCAACTTATAAAAGGCGCCATCTGTCGACGAATAGCATAAAACAAAACGCTTGTATGTTTTCTTACACAAAACTTACTGCCCGACATCCTTGTGTTATGAAATTTGGCAATAAGTTAGAGTTATGTATAATAAGTTAAGTTTGTCGACTCTTATTATTTGTACTTCATTGGCCTTAGACTTATGAAATTTGACGTAAAGTAAGAAGTTACATTATATATAAAGGAGAAAATCGAAAATCTCAAGTTTGATCATTAATAAGTTTAATGCAGAAATAGACCATTACAAACTTATATTTGTAGTTAATTTCATTCAAATTGAATGGTTAACACTGCAAATTTAAGTTTGTCAGTTTCTAAAGGTAGTATTTTCCTCAGCGGAGCACCAGTAATAGGATCCCGTTTTACCCTTTGGGTATGGAACCCTAAAAATTAAATTAATAATCTATTATTAACTAGTAGACCCACAACTTCGTCATCGTGGAATTCACTATTCTTGTCACCGACTTTCTTTTTGACTCAATTTTATACACTTTTACTAAAGAGACATATTTCTCATAGTTTAAGTGATTTATCATATATTTTTTTATCATTTTATAAAGTGCATATCATGTTCAATCATTTTTATTATCGCAACATGTCATAATTTCTTACAATGCAGCTGGTCTACTATGGGTCGACATCAGGTATGCTAGTGTTTTAAATATATTATAGCCTGTATCCTGCCCTGATATAACAGATACGCGACAAAAAAGTTCCATTCAAATCCGTCTAGTAGATCTGAAGATGAGAGCTTGTACAAACAGACAAACAGACAGACAAAATCTTGATATATTCTGGCAAATATCCCTGCTGCAACTCAGCACTTAGTAGATCTGGGACCTCTTTGGAGTGTGTCTTGAAGAAATTTTGTAAATTTGGTGGCAGCTTCCCTTGTTACGTCTACTGCGGTTGCGATCGGCTCGGGACCGATAGGGGGCATGCTCTGCTTAGAAGTGGAGCCTGCGGAAGTTCCTGCTGCAGAGAGGTGCGGGGTGCGAGGGGGTAGGGTTGGTCTCGACCCACTGGCCCCTACGTCTGAGGGAGGTCTGGTACGCGAACGGGAGCGAACCCGCTGCGCGTTCTTTCGGCCACTCATTTCTGAGACGGCAGCGGCTTCGCTTATAGCCCGCACACGACAACCATACGGTTAACAGTAGACCGAGAATCAATTTGAGGTGACGTCACAAAAGCGACACGGCGACAGAACGCCGGGGGGAATTATAATATATTTAAAAATTAAATAATCAAAATTTCCAAGGACAAGGTAGCAGCTTCCCTTGCTACGTTTACTGAGTCTATGATGCCAGGAATCATGTTAAGGAGAGGGAAATCGTCCGCTCTGATTAGTTTGGCGAACTTTTTCCATTTAATCACTATTTTCGTTGCATGGCCTGCAGGGCAATCTACACCTAATTCAAAGACTGTCTGTGGTCGGAGTCGAATTCCGATAGCGAATCTATAGAGCGTAGAGGATACGTCCTTTAGAATGGCTATGTCTAGAACTTCCGGCCTGCCTCTGGATCCCGTTGGGAACCTAGATGGGGTGGGTGAACCTGCTACGGAGATTGTATCTATCGGCTTTCGAGATATTAGCCTTTGGTGTTAAGACGAGACAAGTGCCACATGGAATTTTTACTATTTAGATCCTCGGTCAGAAGGACCGAAGGTCCCGTATTTAGCAGTAGCTTAAGGTCGTTTTCTAAGAGAGGCTTGTTCAGTGGCAGATAAACCGAAGCAATGATGAATAACTGATGGACTGTGAGAAATATTTGACAAATACACGCTTCGACGTTTTTAAGGACCGGATGCGGATCTAATGGTACGCAGTGTAAGTTCCTTTTGAAATAGATTAGAATGCCTCCACCTTTAAAAGTGGGTCTATCATTACGTACAAGAGCTAGTTAGCGATTTTCGGATCGCGCATGCTGGGACTCAGGAACGAACGAACGAACGGAACAGTACGTATCTTTGGCCGGCGACACTGTTGGCGTTGAACGTCGCGATTGTAAGGCCCGTAGGTTTTATATGCGTGAGAAATATAGTTAAATAGCAATATCCCATTGTTGGCTGACACGCGGTCAACCAACAATGGAATATTCCTATTTGATGCAGCCATTGGAATTAATTTGCGTAGTAAGAAACAATGGCTTTGAGCATAACGGCGTGCTCTGTCGCTGGCTGCGGCGTTGCCGTTCGATTTGTGCAGCTTAGCAGCGAAAACGTCGAGTTCATCTACGTCGAAACTGCTATCGATATCAGCGATTAAATCCGCTTCGTCTGTTGGCAGTGAGCTCACGGGGGTGACCAGCCAGGGGCTCACCCTAGTTAAGTGTGACTCGACCCCATAGGTGGGACATAGGTGGTGGTGACATAGGTGGTGGTGACAAAGGTGGTGGTGACATAGGTGGGACGCCGTCGCCTGTTACGGCCACGGCGGCGTGTCTTAAGGACAGAAGAGTGTAACCTTCCGTTGTAGTGACGGTTGGCTACAGTGATGGGATCGTCGTGGTCGAGAAGGACGCTACGAAGGCGTCGAAATAATAGGTGTGGATGGGGAGCGTATTTAGACGCTTCAACTATTAGGGGATTGGGGTCGGAGTCTGCGGGCTCGTACGTTCGGCTCGGCGAGCATTGCGCTTCTAAACTATCGGCGAGGCTTTTCGCTTTTGCTGTGTCGTCGGCCGCGGTCGTATTATCCGGCTTAGTGAGAGGAGGCATAGACGACACTGTGTCGGAACGAAAGGTTCTCGACAACGCCCAGAACGCCTGGGCCGTTGGCGTGAGTCCTTCGAGCCGAACATCCCAAGACTCGCCTCTGAGCTGTTCAAATTGGGATTTAACTCTTCTCCTAAGGTTATTTAAATTATGACGACTTTTCGCGTTTGGACTCGAATAGTGGTCCCTGGTGGCTTAATTTTTGCGACAGATGAGGCGCCTAAGTTTCTCTGAGATATCAAATCTACCTTCGGGCAATCTGGGACCTCTTTGGAGCAACTTTGGAGCGCGCCTTGGATAAATTCTGTGAATATAGTCGCGGCTTTGTTTGCTACGTCTACTGAGTCTATGATGTCAGGAATCATGTTGAGGAGAGGGGAGTCTTCCACTCTGATGAGTTTGGCGAACTTTTCCCAATTTATGACTATTTTCGTTGGCTGGCCTGAGGATAATTTTGGTCCTAATTTATAGAGTCGGATATGGTCGGAGTCGAATTCCGATAGCGATTCTCTAGAGCATAGCCTAAGGTATACCGTCCTTTAGAATAGCTATGCCTAGAACTTCCAGACTGCCTCTGGATCCCCTTGTGTACCTAGATCCCACCTACACCAGGTGGGCCTACTACGGAGAGATTATAATTGTCCAATTGCAAGGTTTTCGAGATATTGGCCTTTGGTGTTAAGGCGAGTCGAGTTCCATATGGGACGTTTACTATTGAGATCCCAGGTCAGAAGGACCGAGGGCCCCATATTGATTAGTAACTTTAGGTCGTTTTCTAGTAATAGCTTATTCGGTAATAAGTAAACCGAAACTATGATAATTGGCTGATGCCCAGTAAGAAATGTGTGACATATAGAAGCTTCGACGTTTTAAAGGGCCGGAGGCCGATCTGACCCAATCCAGATGTATTCTCTCTCTCGACCCCCGAGGGAGGAGAGGAAAACGGCTTCAGGGCAGTGCCCTCTTGCCGTTAGGCTCTTCCGCCGCCCATGAATATGGGCGAGTCCTTGGGTCGGGCATTTGGCCCGAGGTAAAATGTCCCTAAGAGGGACAAGATTTAGAAGGACTGGACGAAAGGAGTGAGCTATGCTCTACCCGGGCGGTCAGCCCGGCCGAATGAGACCCTCGGGTGATCCCGGGGAGGCTCAGCCTAGGCGACCAGCGACCATGGTAGCAGCTCAGTAATCAGAAGGAGGGGGAAGGATGTCTCGAGGTAGTCTTCGGGCGTCCGGCGGACGGGAGTGCCACGGAGCGATGTCTCGGATGTGAGGGTGATCCGAGGCGTCGGCTCCGTGGTAGACGCGGGCAGCTAGCTGGGTGATGTGACTCTCTAGGCTTTCGATACGGAGGTCGCGCTGAATGGTAGCGTTCCTCACGTATCTAGGAGCCTGGACGACTCGTCGGAGAGCCACATTTTGTACCGTCTCAAGGACCTTCCGAAGACTAGGTCTCGTGAGGGAGTACCAAGCTGGGGACGCGTACGTCAGATGGGGTCTGACGTACGTTTTGTACAACCCCAGCCTGGTGCGGAGGGGAAGGCGGGATCGGAATAAGGGACGCAGCAGGGCCAGTGCAGCTCGCGCTGCGTTCCTGGCTTCGGCTACCTGGGCCGACATGGAAAGTTTCCTTTCTATGGAGACGCCCAGGTAGGTGACTTGGCGGGACCATTTGACCTGTTCACCCTGGAGAACAAGCGGAGCCACCACCATGTCTCCCTGTCGATGACACGCCCACCCTTAGTAACGCCAAGAACTCGCTTGCCCGCCGCAATGATTGTTGAATGAGCTCGATCCCATGCAGTCTGGGCGGTCTCGGTGTTAGTCAGTAGATTTTGACTCTCCACCTCCGCCAAGAAGTCTGTCTGCATCGGCCCATTCAACAACCACCACTTAATCCTAGGCTTGCGTTTCTCAGCTACTTTCTTTTTCGGGGTAACATTATAGTCCATGACAAGGAGGCGATGTTGGGCCGTCAGGCTTTCGCCGGTAATGACCTTACAGTTGGTCACCCTGCCTGTATGACACCGTCTAGTCAGCAAATAATCAATTTGAGTTGAGTGGGACCCGTTCTTATACGTTATAAGGTGCTGAGGTTTCTTCTGGAAGAAAGTGTTCACGATGGCCAGATCAGACGCAATGCAGGTTCTTAGAATATTTTCTCCTTCTGCACCTCTTCACACTGCTCCCAGAAAGTCTCCTTTTCAGCCGCGCTACAACCCGCCTGGGGAGCATAAGCACTGATTAAGTTTGTGATTATGCCCTCGATCAGTACCTTTACCCGCATCAAGCGGTCGCAGCGACGGTCAACTTCAAGAAGCCCATTCTGAAGCTCTTCAGAAAGCGCTACCGCTACACCGTTTTTGCCCGTAGGTGACCCAGTGTATATAAGACGGTAACCCTGCCCGATGTTACGAGACTTATTGCCCTTCCAGCGAGTTTCCTGAAGGAAAGCACACTGGACCCGACGTCTCATGAGTACATCTGCGAGTTCTCTGCATCGTCCGGTTAGAGATCTAATATTCCATGTTGCAAAGCGGAGTTTCCGTCTGGGTACTGACGTCGTTAGCCATGCCCGTACTTGACACGGTAGCCCTTGCCCACTTATCGCAGGTGTAGGGCGATGTGCCTGCGCGTCGTTTAACGGCGACGCCCTAGCCATACCCAGCTTTTTGACCAATCGGTCCATATGAGTGGCGAAGTGGTTTTTAGTGGAGCGATTGCCATCTGACCTCCAAACTTATTACTGGGAGAAACCAAGAAAGGAAAGGGAATAAGAGGCAGAAAGACTTGGAATATAGGGGAGGGACACCACTTACATGGATTGGATCGGGTTATGAAAGTGGTGGCTCGAGGTCCCGGGGTCGCGTACCCGTATGCCGGAAACCAAATATCGGACAGATAATTGGCTAGACACCCTCTGAGTAGTACACTACAAGTATATACATATATATATATATATATATATATATATATATATATATATATATATATATATATATATATATATATATATATATATATATATATATATATATATATATATATATAAATATATATATGTATATATATATAAGAAACCCTATCACCTTTACGTTGATATTGCTAATCCTATCCAGCAAGTTAATGTTAACCTAAATATCATTAGTGCTTGGAGCAAATCATGTGACCTGTCGATAAATCCTGGCAATTCTCAGTTATGCATCCTTGGTAACGCAAAGCACCTCTCTAAAACTGATTGCTCCCCTTACATCCTTCTGAAATGATTAATATATGCAGGTTGGAGTTTAGTAGTTCTGTGAGAAATCTGGGCATGTACTGGAGGTGCTACTAAGTCACACCAAGTACTATAGTACAGTCGTGTGTCGATGTTCGTCGCAAGTACACAAGTCTTGCGTGCTTATTCGAGCGTAAATAATATTTCTTCATTCTACCTACATGAATATTTTATTTGATTATGGATGAATTAAATTATGAGACGGAACTCTTATCGGTGCCTTGCGATTCTGAGTTAGATCCAGTTTTACCTAATGAATTGTCGAAGCAGCAGGCAATAGAGGAAGAAGAGGAAGTAAATAAAGAAAAACCTCGATTGGTTGAAAAAAGGCAGAGATGTGACGATTTTACCGTAGTACGAAGAAAACCCAAGCGTATACTTAGAAGTACTTCTACTCAGGTCGAAGCATTTGATATATGTCTATCATCGAAGCAGGTTTTACCAAAACAAATAGGCATGGCTAAGCTAATGAGGTCGGAGAATATTAAAAAAATAAATAAATAAATTATTGGAAAAATGCATTTTATTGCACAATATTGTTTTATTGAATTGGCTGAAACTATTATTTATTATCTGTATTGAATAGGCCATATCTAAGAACTGAGCTCATTTACACACACACATTGATATATATATATATATATATATATATCTATATATATATATATATATATATATATATATATATATAATATATATATATATTATACGTTTATTTTCCATCTTCCACCTTAAAATTTTATTATGTATTTATCTTATATATATAGGTGATTATATTATTATTAATAAATATAGGTGAAATTAAATATGCAAGCAAATTTTTTTTCTTTCCTTTTTCTTTCTTTATGTCAACGTGCCAACTCCTCCAGCCAGTTACATTTTACAATTAAATAATACTAAATATTTTATTGTTCTAAAGTGTGAATTAAAATAACATTATCATTATATTAAATTATTTATATAAAAAATATTTAAATCTTTAAATATTTTTATCTCTCTATCATGTTTACGGTGATATTGCTAATCCTATCCAGCAAGTAAATGTTAAGTAAATTAAAATATAATTAGTACCTACCTGGAGCAAATCATGTGGCCTGTCGATAAATCCTAGCAAATCTCAGTTTTGCATCCTAGGTATACCAAAACAACTGTCCAAAATGGACTGGAAGTAAGGGGCCTACTTCCTTCTGTAATGATATTGTTTGGAGTTTAATCTGGTTATGTACTGGAGGTGCCACTATGTCGCACCAAGTGCTATAGTGAATCATTCACAGCTAAGACGATAAAACTGTGGAACTAATTACCGCGTCATATCAGACATTTATTAATCTCTTAACATCTTTAAGAGTATTTTCTAAAGGTATAGTTTATAAGACCTTATAATATTTGAGGTTCTTTTTTATTATTTTTAAAGTGATAATCCACACTAAGGATAGAAAAAATACTAACCCGCGCCTTATGAAGCCGTTCAAACATTGCATTATAGGCGCGGATTCAAATCCCGCTGCGTTCAAATTTTTATATTTTCTTTAACTATTTAACTATTTGGTTTCTTTTAAAAATACTAATTTGATATCATAAGGTTCTATAAATATACAGTATATTAAAACTATACATATTTATCTAACAAAATAACTGTGTCTTTACGAGTGTAAGTATTACACGTTACTGAAACATAAAACAACGTTTTTAAAATTTTTGCCTACCTTTCCATTTGTCCGGGCCAATGTCTGGAGCAGCTGTTGATCTCGATGTTGATCTCCTTATTTGACTTTCTACTACTATAACCCTTTAGTACAATGAAATTATTTACGAACAAAGACGAAAATGTTGATGTTGGTACACAAATTCACTGGATTGATATTTGAAGGGGAAGTACGTTGAACACAATTAATTAAAATGTTCTTACACTTGATATTAAGCAGAAATCAATAGGTACAAAATAACAATTTATCAGATTTATTATTTCCATTCAATTTTATAACAAATATAAGTATATTACAGTATAATACAGTAAAATTTGAAGTATACAGCCAACAACGTGTGATACCAAAAATTGAATATTTAACAATAAAATCAATTAAGGATTTCAATTTTTGTTTAAACACACGTGCAGTTAAATCATGACGATGAATGGCTTGTTGTCCTGGCAATAGTAAAGTTTGTATCTCTTCCCAATTCGGATTACATGTGAATGTAATAAATAAATCCGGTCGGCCGTAATGACGTACGTAAGTCATCGCATCTTGTATGTATTCCTGCATGTTCCGTGGACTGCCGATGTAGCTTGAAGGTAAAATGAAAGCATTACCGATGTCATTGGGATTTAAATTTCCATCGATGTTTCCAGCAACAGCATCTCGTAAGTGAATATATTCTTCCGATCGTAGTTTTGCCTGGTTGAATCGAAGGAATCGCAAGCGTTCGCTTTCGACCTTAGCATACATATCAACAATGTATTGATGGAATAGCTGACGATATCGAAGGATATAATTGTCTTGATGTTGTCTAACCATTATTCGGTGTGCGTAGTAGTTCATTGAGCTAACTTTATTATTCCTGTAATCACCTAAAAAAATAAAAATAAAATGCAATACGAAATTAAAATCTATACATACAGTAAGAAAGTAAATAGATAATTGTCAAATTTATCGGTATTTGGATCATACTGTTTGATATTAAGGTGATATTCATCTTGTCCTTGCCAAAATATCAATGGATATTGTAGTGCGTCATATGAACGGTGTAGATCCGAAATCGTACTGACAGTGTTGTCTCGCCGTGTAATTTTTATAGATCTTTTGTCAACTGGATCACCAACCATGATAACAGCAACCTCATCAACAGTTGGAGCGTTGAATCTACCAGCATGTTCACCTAATGGTACTTTGTCGGCTTTTATGACGATTTGATAATTGTCATTTTGCAGTCGTGGCGAAACTCTTTTGGTCAATTGAATTAGTTGATTGTGATCTTCTAAAAAATTTTCCAATAATATCACAATTGCTCTTTCCTCTGCTTGTTCAATAAAATTATACAGGCACCGAGTCGTCACGCGCTCTTCACAATCGCCCATAAAATAAATTTGAAGAAATTTCGCATTGTTATCAGGCATTGGCATCAGTGATCTGATTTTATGGTACACCTGGCCTTGAATTTTGAATGTAGTTTCAAAATTACGTCCATCGGATGCACGATCGCAAATTTTAGTTGCCCCAAATGACGTCATTTGGAAGCAAGAATTAAATTTGCGTATCGTACGCAAAAATAATTTGGAATCATCGGAATTGCCAGTAAGAAGGGATAATAAAGGCTCCGGCGGAGCGGGTAGAGGTGACAGCACAACTTTTCAATTTTTTTTGAAATTTCAATGCCTGGCAATATTGACATACTTTATCCATTTTACCGATAGCAATTTTTGAATGCGCTGAGTAGTTAATATCTGGTGCATATTCAAAGGCAAGCCGAACGAATGATGCACGTGTTAATGAGCGGCTGATCCGTTGCCTATGTCGATCTAGTACTCGTACTGTAGCTATGTTTCGTTCTCGTGCCGCTCTTGTTCTCGTAATATTCTGTTGCAGACGTTCGTCACGCTGTTCTTGAGATTCTTGTGCATGACTTTCTGCAGTCCTGATTCTTTGAGCTGCATTTCTTATCTCGATTTGTTCTGGTAATTGCTAAGCTCTTTCAACACGTTTGCGTCGTGACCCTTTGCTGCTCGCGTTGTTGAGGTTAGATTTTTTCGGTGGCATTTGACTGAAAATAATAATTTAATCGTTTAAATATTAGAAAGAGGAACTGAAAAACATGTTATCATAGCACATTGAAATAATAAGTGCAAAATAATTTTCAATGGAGGTTAAATAAAAATAATATAAAAATTTTTGTACAATTATTGAAAAAGTGTGGGGAGCTTTGTGCCATTTTCTCATTGATATATTAATTAACTTTTATAAAATTATGTGATATTACTTACATGTATAAATTGAAATTATTGTTCCTGTGCTCCTACTGTGGCTAGTCTCGTTCTCCTGCTGCTCTTGTTCTTATGATATTCTCTTGAAGACGTTCGTTACACTGTTCTTGATATTCTTGTGCATGACCTTCTGCTGTCCTGATTCTTTGAGCTGGATTTCTTGATTCAATTTGTTCTGCCAACTGATGGGTGCTCGCGTTGTTGAGGTTAGATTTTTTCCGTGGCATTTGACTGAAAATAATAAATTAATCGTTTAAATATAAGAAAAAAAATCTGAAAAACTTGTTATCATAGCACATTGAAATAATAAGTGCTAAATATTTTTTAATAGAGGTTAAATAAAAACGATAAAAAAAAATATTTGTACAACTATTGAAAAAGTGTAGGGAATTGTGTATCATTTTTGCATTGACATTTTAATTAAATTTTATAATTATGTGATAATACTTACATACATATATTCAAATTAAATTATAAAGTTTTGATCAATGAAGCACAAATAAGTAAAAAACAGGATTAATTTCACTGTATTATCTTCATTATAATATGAATTCAATTTACACTTCAGTCTAAGTAACACGTAGCCGGCTATTCTAACACCAAAAATTTAAAAAGTGGAAATAATTGAATTATACGGTATTTCGTTCACTACAAAATAAATTTAATTAATCCATGTTTGATGATTGTATTAGATCAGAATAGCAAATTTATATATATATATATATATATATATATACTATATATATATATATAGATATATATATATATATAGATATATATATATATATATATATATATATATATATATATATATATATATATATATATATATATATATATATATATATATATATATATATATATATATATATATATATAATAATAAATACATAATACATACATATATAAGTGAGCTGAAGATAAGGTTATCACATTGATGACTGTCTGAAAATCAATTTACTCGTTTAAACTTGCGAGTAAGTGGTTTTTAAATTGACATTTGAAGGAAATGATGGTTGGACTTTTTGGATGGATTTAGGGAGTTGGTTCCACAGGGTTGCAGCATACACTGAGAAGGATTTCTGAAGGTATTTTACTCTTAGGTATGTCTAATGTCGGTATGACACACGACCGCCTAGAGCGTGTGTGAGTGGGAAGTATGTTAAAACGAGAGCGGAGATAAAGAGGAAAACTTTCATAATTAGGAATTTTAAAAAGGAGTGTAAGGATGTGCATATCTCGGCGAAGGCGGATAGGAAGCCAATTAAGCTGAGCGCAAAATTGAGAAACGTGGTCAAACTTACGCAAACCAAAGATAAATCGTATGGCGAGATTTTGAAGACGCTCTAGCTTGTTTAATAGCTCCTCGGTCACATCCAAATAGCAAACGTCGGCGTAGTCAAAAATTGGCAGGAGAAGAGATTGCGCAAGCATAATTTTGGTTTTGTGAGGGAGGAAATATTGGAGACGCTTGAGAGAATGGAAAGAGCAATGCATGCGTTTGCTAATATCATTAATGTGTGAAGTCCAAGACATATTATTGTCAAAAAAGGCCTAAATTTTTATGTTCTTACAGTATTTAATTTCAACTCCCGAATACAAAATTTTCGGCGTTGAGTTCCAACGTTTGATTCTACCTCTAAACTTGTTACTATCAATAATAAGAGTTTGTGATTTTTTAGGGTTAACTAATAAGCCAAAAGATTCAGCCCAAAACTGAATAGCAATAAGATCCTTGTTTAGAGTTTCGATAGCCTTGGGTAATTCATTCAAATTACAATGTTTATATAACTGCAGGTCATCTGAGCGTTGATATGCACTAAGGAAAGAGATTTAGACGGATTGATAAATATTTTTAACAGTTTATCTTCAAGAGGTTCTGAATCTGAAAATGCCACTTTGCAATACTTTTTCGCCTCACATTATGTTTTGCCTCCGAAAAGTTAGATCAGAGTTAACCTTTTTGCTCTCACTTCTTCAGTCAATATTTCTATAGGAATCATTCCGGAAATCACGCATATTGCTTCCATAGATACCGTGCGAAATGCGCTAGCTACTCGGAGTGCACCTATCCTATACACTGACGCCATATTTTGTCGTGCTGCTTTATTTTTAAGCGCATCAGACCAGATTGGAGCACCATATAGGAGTACTGATGTGACAACGTTGTTGCCGACCCTGAGTGAGGTTGTCTCCATTTGTTTTCTGCTGGTGATCAGTACGGCTTCGGTTTTATGCTCTGCCAGCTCTAGTCCAGCCAGGTTCCATCCACTGTCGAATTATTTCGAAGGTCTTATCAAAAGTCCAGTGAATCTCTCCAAGTGTTTGGCGACTACTACCACAGCCAAGTCATCGGCAAACGCAATCAACCTTGCTTCCCGAGGCACTTCACGCTTTAGTAACCCGTCATACATTATATTCCACAATAGGGGACCCAATACAGACCCTTGTGGTACTCCCCCTGAGAATTTGTATTCTTTTGGTCCATCGTCTGTATTATATACGAGTACCCTATCGCGAAATAGCTAGCTATTATGTTGCATAAGTAAGCTGGTACCTTTGTTTAGCTTTTTGTATTTTTTCCCCTTTTTTGGTTCCCC